>CAUYQG010072802.1:0-18850 GCA_963574415.1 Tarsius wallacei | reverse complement strand
GTTTCCCACCACTGTCAATCATTTTCTTATAGTATTACTGTAGTTATTCAAGTTCCACTTATGAGTGAGAACATATGATACTCAGATCTTTGTTTCTGTGACAGATCACTCAGTATTATAAACTCTAATTCCATCCAGGTTGCTGTGAAATTCGTGATTTTGTTCTTTTTCATGGCTGTGTAATATTCCATTGTGTATATGTACCACATTTCTTTAATCCAGTCCTCTTTTGATGGACAGCATTGTTGGTTTCATGATCTTGCTATTGTGAACAATGCTGCGATAAACATACGTATGCAGGTATCTTTTTTATAGAGTGATTTGAGTTCTTCAGGATATATTCCCAGTAGGGGGATTGCGGGGTCATATGCAAGGTCGATTTTTAGAGCTTTTAGGAATCGCCACACTGATTTCCACAGAGGCTGTACTAGTTTACACTCCCACCAACAGTGTAGAAATGTTCCCTTTTCACCACATTCTCTCAGCATCTGATATTTTTTGAGTTATTGATAATGGCCATTCTGACTGGAGTTAGGTGGTATCTCAGTGTAGTTTTTATTTGCATCTCCTTGATGACTAGTGAGGTTGAACATTTCTTCATGTATCTGTTGGCTGCTCATATGTCTTCTTTTGAGAAGTGTCTGTTCATATCTTTTGCCTACGTTGTAATGGGGTTGTTTGTTTTTTTCTTTTCAGTATGTTTGAGTTTCTTGTAGATCCTAGATGTTAGGCCTTTGTCAGACATGGAGTTGGCAAATACTGTGGGCTGTCTCCCTGCTCTCTTGATGGTTTCTTTGGCTTTGCACAAGCTTGTCAGTTTAATGAGGTCCCACTTGTCTATCTTATCTCTTATGGTTCATGAGTTTTGGGTTTTGATCAGGAATTGGATGCCAGTTCCAACTTCCATAAGGGTGTGCCCTGCATTTTCTAAAGTTCTCATGGTTTAAGTTTTGCATTTAGGTCTCTGATCCATTTAGAGTTAATTTTGGTGTATGGGGATAGATAGGAGTCTTGTTTGAATCTTCTGCATGTGGTCAGCCAGTTTTCTCAGCACCATCTACTGAATAGGTTCTCCTCTCCCCAGTGATGGGTGGTGGAGGCGTTGTTAAAGATGAGTTGGTTGAGAAATTGAGGTTTTGCTTCTGGAATTTCAATTCTATTCAATTGGTCTTTATGCCTGTTTTTGTACCAATACCAGGCTGTTTTGATTATTGTAGCTTTATAGTAAAGTTTAAAGTCTGGTAGTGTGATAGCTCTTGTTTTGTTTTTTTGCTGAGGATTATTCTGGCTGTTCTTGGTCATTTGTGTTTCCATATGTTTTCCTCTATTGTTTTTCTAGATCTGATAAGAATGTTGCTGGTAATTTGATGGGTATTGACTTAAATCCTTAGATTGCCTTAGGTAAGAAGGACATCTTAGCAATGTTGATTCTTCCAATCCATGAGCCTAGGATATTTTTCCACTTGTTTATGTCATCTTTGATTTATTTGAGCAGTGTTTTGTAGTTTTCATTGTAAAGGTCTTTCACATCTCTGGTTAGGAAGATGCCAAGGCATTTCATTTTTTGTGTGTGGCTATTGTGATTGGGATTGTGCTTTTTATTAGGGTTTCTGTTTGTTTATTATTGGTGTACAGAAATGCAATTGTCTTTTACACATTAATTTTATATCCTGAGACTATGCCAAAGTCCTTTATCAGTGCAAGGAGGCTTTTGACAGATTCTCTTGGGTTTTCAAGGTACACAATCATGTCATCTGCAAAGAGAGATAATTTGACTTCCTCTTTTCCTATTTGGATACCCCTGATTGCCTTCTCTTTTTTGATTGCTGTAGCCAGGACATCCAAAACTATATTGAACAGAAGGGGTGAGAGTGGGCATCTTGTCTTGTTCCAGTTTTCAGGGGAAATGGTTACAATTTTTGTCTGTTTAGGAGTATGCTAGCTGTGGGTTTCTTGTAGATGGCTTTTACTATTTTGTGGTATGTTCCACATATGCTTAGATGTTCGAGGGTTTTTATCAAGAGGCGGTGCTGGATTTTATCAAAAGATTTTTTCTGCATCTAATGATATAATCATGTGGTTTTTGTTTTGATGTCTGTTGATGTGTTTAATTACATTAGTGGTCTTACAAATGTTGAACCAGCCTTGCATCCTGGGGATGTAGCCTACTTGGTCATGATGGATGATTTCTGAGATGTGTTGTTGAATCCGGTTTGCTAGGATCTTGTTGAGAATTTTAGCATCTATATTCATCAACAATTTTGACCTGTAGTTCTCTTTCTTTGTTGAGTCTTTACCTGGCTTGGGTATCAATGTGATGTTAGTTCCATAAAATGATTTGGGGAGAATTCCATCTTTCTCAATCACCTGGAATACTTTCAGTAGGATTGGTATCAGTTCCTCTTTATATGTCTTGCAGAATTCTGCTGGTAAGTCATCTGGTCCAGGGCTTTTTTTTGTAGGTAGTTTTCTTATGATGTAGTCATTTTCCTTGGTTGTTACTGGTCAATTTAGGGTCTCAATTTCTTTTTGTTTCAACCTAGGCAGGTTGTGTGATGTCAGAAAGTCCTCCATCTCCTTAAGGTTTTCAAGTTTGTTACTTTCACTGGAACTAAAAAAGGATTTTGTGCAGATTTGATTAAAGCCTCTAATTCGTTGAGTTAATGCAAAAGAGATTATCCAAGATGGGCCTGACCTAATCGGGTGACTTTTTTAAATGGAGATTCAAACTCAGAGATAGTCTTTCTTGCTGATTGTGAGGATTCTGCTGTCAAGAACTGTATAGCTGAAGGAAATGAATTCTGCAAACAACACAAGACCTTGAAAGAGTACTCTGAACCAGTCCAATCAACATCTTAGGATTGTGAGACCCTGGGTAGAACCCACCAGAGATTTCTGACATATAGAAAGTTGAGATAATAGATTTTGCTTTCTTAAGCCACTAAGTTTGTGATGATTTGTTACCCAGCAATAGAAAATAACTACAATGTGAGTGCACAAAGAAAAATAGTGAAGGAGATTTCTGAAAAGGTAACCGAAATTCAGATCATAAGATACCATGAGAGCTTGCTAAGAAATTTAAGATTTCCTCTTTAGGAAGTGTGAAGGCAAAGAAGACTTTGGAAGAGGAAATTACTTGAAAAGGAAAGTAACAACTGGAAGAGATGTTCTCACAATCATGTTACTCTCCAAGTTACCATTTAAAATGGATTTTGTTTAAGAGTCAAGTGTTTTTTATGCAATATGCATATATAGATAGATAATAGATAGATAAATAGATGATAGATTAGATAGATAGATAATAGGTATAGATAGAGTTATAACTGTAGGTGCAGATTTAGAAATATAAGTAGGTAGTAAGTTATGACACAGATATGAGTATCATAGGTAGAAATATAGGTAAATAGATAAATATGTCACCTAAGAGCTATGGCTTTGGGAACCTATGTTAAATATGGTGACGACTGGTTGCAATAAAATAGAACAAGAGACAATTTCTTCCTTCATGTCTAGATAAAGTAGTGACAGAATAGCTTCTATCATCATGAAAGTAGAACAAACTATACCCTTGCTAAACCAAAAATCACACCTTCAACAATGGCATCTGTAACACCAAGGAATAGATGATTTATCAGACTTTCTTTTGTTCTAGCTGCAAGTACCTGGTTACCATGTCTCACCTCTTGGTCATAGTAAGCTCCCAGAAGTCTTGGATTTAACACTGGAAAAAAGTTTCTGATATAGAAACAAAGCTACTTATACAGTAATGAAGAACTGTTATATTAAATTTAATTTTTAAAAATCTTACCTAATTTTTTATACTAAGTCACACAATATATGAGCAAATATATCACACTACAATTTCTAATAATGTCTAGAGATTATTACTAATTTTTAAAATTTTGATTATTAAAAAGTAGCATATCAATCAGATACATTCAAGTGTCTGTCATTTTTAAGAAAGAAAAAAATGGATCATGTGATTTTCTTTCACTAATATTTTACTGTTTTCCTTAAGATAAGAGCGTGGCATTAATGATTCATCTGTCTAACATAGCATAATATTCATCTTTCTACCAAAAGATATGCTATTTTGATTATAACAAAATGTCTGAATTAGACAGTCTTGTGAGGCAGAAGCCCTCAAACTTTGGGGTAGCCACTGGAATGGCCAGATCAGTCACCTGCAGGCACCAACAGTCGGCTTCATTTATGCCTGAGTGCTATATACATCTTATTATTTTCTCAACATTCTATGGTGCAAAATGCTTGGAAAATCCTGCCTGAGGGTCTCTTTTGCCTTTAGAAATACAATTATGGATCCCACATCCCTCAGTGAGCAGCTTAGAGCAGGTGATATTTTCAGAGCTCTATCAATCAGAAACTAGTACGCCAACTATGTGACTCATATTTTCACTGTGTGCACCAAGCCAAAAGATTTCCTAAAATGCAGAGTGACTTTAAAAACAAATGCCTCTCAGGGTATGCTATAAATGACATTCTGCAGGTCATTCTTGCTGATGTTCTTGCATTAGTACGTAAAGTTTATTAATTTAAAATGGTTACGTTATCTTTGAACTGTGTAAAAAGGAAAGATTTTATGTCATTATACCATGGCATTAGATGATATAGAACCATTATTAAAATGCACAGTTATGTAAGTATGCAACCAAATAGTGTTGTTCACGAGTACAGTGAACTACAATGTAACATTAAATGGTTACAACAAATACATGATTACACAGACATTCTTACAATAAGAAATAGTATTTGGTTGGGTGCAGGGGCTCAAGCCTGTAATCCCAGAATTTTGGGAGGCAGAGGCAAGAAGATTGCCTGGGCCCAGGGGTCCGAGGCCAGTATGAGCAGCTTGGTGAGACCTCATCTCTACCATAAGTAAAACAATTAGCCAGGTGTGGTGGCATGTGCTTGTAGCTCTAGCTACTTGGAAGGCTGAGGTGGAAGGATCACCTGGGCCCAGCAGGTAAAGTTTATGGTGGCCATGAGCATGCCACTGCACTCCAGGCTGGGTGACAGAGTGAGACTCTGAGTAAAAAAAAAAAAAAAATCATGTATGAAAAAACATCAAACATATTTTATGTTATTTTACCTTCTCTGAGATCTGAAGAAGGTTATTTATTTGTATATCTGCCTCTCTTTAATATGGCAGACCTAGCTTCAGTAGCTAGAGAAAGAAAACAAATTATGGCTCCTGACTATTTTATGGAGTAAACTCTGTGACCTTTTCAAATAGATTGTGTTAGTGACCAGTATCTCTTTCAAATAACCTTCATACGTTTGCTAATTTACAGTTGCAAAATGAAATCTCTCTTCTCAAGTGTCATGGGACACTTCTCCCTTGTTAGCCACTAGGCAGCTTTTGCAATGCATCAAACACTCTGCCTATAAAATACATCACATAATTTTTATGTGTTAAGAAACAAGGGTTTGGAGGTTGAAAAACATAAAATGAGGAGCATGCCCTTCCTTCCTTTATGCAATGAAATGCTTAGTAAATCTCTTAGTACATTTCAAACTTGAGTAAGTGATCTCAATAGCCATACCAATTCCCATTGACTGTAATCATGTTTAAAGAATGGTCAATTTCAAAGAATGAGTTAGTTAATGTGATATAAGATTAAAACTGTAGAAGACTTTCATAAACCCTTAAGGGGGCAAAATTGAAAGTAATTTGTGTAATTTTGCAAATTCACTACAATTATAAATTTGGTAATGTTCTTGTTTGATATCCAGAAAATATCAGCTGTACAGTATTTCTTACATTACTATTACTATCATGTCTTAGGTGCCTTATCAACAGCCACCTCAGTTATCCAAGAAAATATCTGATTTACATTTTACTTTGGAGGTCAAAAACCCACTGAAGACTCCCTAATCCATGCAAGACTAGTGAGCAGTTTTTTTTGTGTGTGTGGAATTGCAGACAAGAATTTTCATATTTTAAACAGGAAACTTTGTAGCCATCTTTGACTATTCCTTACTTGATTTTATGCATTCAATCTGTCACTTTGTCTTGTTGATTCTTTCTTTGAAATGTTTCTGAAAGCTCCAATGTTACATCTTTTCTGTTAGCAATCTAGCTCAAGCTGTTGTCTCCTAAATGTTTATATCTACAATAATTCCGTAGATGAATTGACTAGTGGGCTTTCTTGCTCATAGTCACAACTAATCGCCTAAAATATTGCCTGTATCAACAATTAAGAACCAATACACCGGACCTCATAAGAACTTACATTGCCCATGATACCAAATCTTAAATTCAAAATCTAGCTTTACAGAATCTCTATGCTATGTGTACTTTACTTATTAAGTTTATTTTTTTAATACCAGTACTCCTACAAATGAGTTCCAATCCTGTCAGACTGGATTCTTTATAACTGCACTTCCCAATAATGATGTATACATACATAGGGATGTCTTAAATAACCAGTAACAGAGAGCTACTAATAAAACTAAAGTATCAAGGATTGAGAGAGAACACAACAGCTCAGGCTATCAAATCAAACTCAAAAGAACCGAGATATCTTTCAGTGTCAAACTTTACTGATAATTTAAGCAATACAGATAATAGAAGTAAAGCACCAAGAAGTTCGAAACAATCAACATAACTCCCCAGATCTTTTCTCACCACATTGGAACTGACTTTGGTTCATATTTAGCATTTACGATTCAAAATGATACATTGGGACATTGCTTGCACAAAGGGAACTGCTTCAATCATGAAACATCTCATTTATACTCCAGCAATTATATAGAAGATGATACATTTTTCTATCATGTCATGCCCCATTAATCTAAAATTCTGAATTCATTCAGTGAGCAAGCCATACAGCCCAGGCATTTTTGCTCAGTGTATTCTACAGATGATGACCATATATTATCTTTCTTCTACCAAATATTATCAGAGATTTGACCTGGCCATTCTTTCTTTTACTCTCCAGGGATATTCATCCCCTAAAAAGTCGGGTGGGTTGCAGTAAGCTACATATCCCTTCTGGTTCCAGTTTGCAAGTTATTTTGCTAGAGTAAATTTTGTTCGTCCTTATATTTCAGTGTAGTCTCTTGGGTAGGAGAGAAAGAGGCAACGCATCAGGATCTATACTTGGGAATAGTGAGGAATTATAAATTCAATCTTTATGTCTATGTGCATATTCATTCACACAATCTACTAAATGCTTGTGGTGCTCAGGAAAATAAAATAAAATAAAACTTGAAAACTGATGCTTCTGTAAAGGTGGTTGCAAATTTACAGGTGCTTAGAAACTACACATTTACTGGAAATATATGAAATTGTCCAACATAAAATAATAGGGCCTGGTGGAGTATGAGACCCACTGGAGAGTTTATGCTGTGTCCATACACAGCCTATTTTAAATATTTAAGTTCTCCAAAGAACACCCAAAACATTTCTATATAATATTTTATTGGACGATTGCTTACCATTCCAAGAAAATAATACTGTTTTTACTGACCATAAACCTTCATGAATGAAAAACTTTTATAAAACCGCTTAATCAGTTAATAACATTACTATAGAAATTATGTCTGTGTTTCAGATTTGCTGTCAGCTGAGCAATAACAGTAATTTGATCTCTCACTTTTTTCTTTTAATAAACGAATTGTATTAGTTCCCTGTGGCTGCTGTAACAAAGTAGCAACAACTTAGTAGTTTAACTGATTATTTCATAATTCTGGAATTCAGAAATTCAAAATTAAGGTGTACCAGGGACAAGCTGGCAGTTGCTCTAACTTTGATTTGGGCTCCTTCCAAAATCCTCACAAGGGTATACCTATACATTTGTGAAAAAAGGGTAATTGTGTTTAGTCTATATTGGGGGATCAAAGATTATCGAATTGTGAAAAAAAGGGTAATTGTGTTTCATCTATATTGGGGGATCAAATTTGTGAAAAAAGGGTAATTTGTGTTTAGTCTATATTGGGGGATCAAAGATTATTGAATTGTTGGCCATATGATCCTTGCCTAACCTCTGCTTACTTTGTTAGCTGAGGACCATTCATAAGTATATATTGTTGACCAACTGTGGTTGTCTTTTTCTTGTTTCTTATGGATTATCAATGTACAAGATTCACATTCTCTTTCTGGAAAAAAAAAATTCTGCCTCTGTTGGTAAACCTATACTATAATAAAATTTTCTGAACTTAAAAGATAAGATTTTTAGCCGGGCTGGGTGGCTCAGCCTGTAATCCCGCGCCTTTGGGAGGCTGAGGTGAGTGGATTGCCAGAGCCCGCGGGTTCGAGACCCGCCTAGACAACTTGGCGAGACCTCATCTCTACAATAAATAAAAAAAATCAGCCGGGCGTGGTAGCACGCGCCTGTAATTCTAGCTACTCGGAAGGCTGAGGCGGAAGGATCGCCGGAGCCCAGCAGGTCGAGGCTGCGGTGGCCGGGAGCGGCCACTGCACTCCAGTCTGGGCGACAGTGAGACTCCAACTCAAAAAAAAAAAAAGATAAGATTTTTGTCCTAAAATAACAGGGGTTATTATGAAAATGTTTTGACATGTGAAAAAATATGAAAAAGGAAGCTCTAGGAAAATTAGGAGATCAAATGTAAAATAGTCACACTTTAATCAAATCAAAAGAGAAGTCTAACTCTGAAATAGTCTCTCTGAAACATTTCCTTTTTAATTTTCTGAAACCTATCCTCCTCGCACCGCTCTCTCTGAGAACCTTTCTTAAATTTCTTTATATTTCCTCACTTGACTTCAAATATAATTATAATTTCTTCTGGGTCTTTCCATGGAAATAACAATCAGTTATAAAATTGCTACACAAACAGAAAAATTTTAGAAGTTTAATTTAGACCTATTTCTAGATAATAAAGTGCTTTAATAATGGACCTCCTTAAATTTTAGGAAAAGTCACATAATATAATGAGGGATTCAAGATTTTTTTATATGCTTAGTGTCCTGGACTATAAGATTTAAACCAATTAGATCATTTAATTAATAGCAATTCCAATGAGAGGAAGAGAGAAAGATAAAAAGGAGGGGAAAAAAAGAAATGCTTAAAATTAATATAGTCGAATAGAGGAGATTTAAAATAGTCTAACCAGTTATACTTTTTAAAAAAGATTCATTGATGGCAACAATAGTTATTACACAAATATGGACAATTGCAAAGAAAATTAAGATGATAAATTGACTATGGAAAACTTTTAAATGGAATTCTAGTAATTCTGGTGTGAATGTAATATCTGTGAAGTAAAGAACGTTTTAAACTATTTTCAGAAATAGGGAACTAAAAGTAAAATAAAAATGTAAACCAATTAGAAATGTAGCTGTACATTCTTAAAGAAGGCTTAGAAAGTAATCAAGCTAGAAATAAAAATAAACTTATGGCACACTAGATAAAACAATTGTTTTCTAAAATAAAAACAAGAACAAAAAGTCTTCTGTTCTTTAAGAACTGGGAGCTTGTGGATAAGACCTGGTACAGACCTTGCAAACAAAGGCCCACTGAAAGAAGCAATGTTTTGTAAGAAACAACAACAACAACAACAACAACAAAAACTATACAAAATTGGCCCACTTAAGCTGCTATGAGGGAAATGTTAGCACTGAATAATTTCTTATTTTTCCTTTGAACTTCTATGAGGCATTTATTCATATGGAAAGGCAACAATTGAATGTTCTTTTTGACAGGGTGATACTAGTATAGATCATTAGGTTTTCAGAATAATTTTCAAAGTGTGTTTAATAAAAAGAAGGATGACAAATTAACCAGTATTAAAAATGAAAGAGAAAAAGGAACTCTTCTGTAAAACAAAATGTCTATGCCAAAATATAAAAGACAACTTTTAAAGTGGAGAATAAGTTGTAGAAGACTTTACAGGGAGTTGTTTTGGTTTACTAGAATCACTCAAGTAGATGGAATTTCCAACATTCTATAATTCTTTTCTAAGTCAAACCTGTAACTCTATTCAGTGATCACTCTCAGAGAGATACTTACTTTATCCTGTGGCATAACCCTCAAAATATAATAAGTAGGGCCCACTTTTCAAATTCATACTCCCAGTTATATAATATAGCAAGATTATTTTTAAATTTTTAAAAAGTTTTATTAAACACAACCAGATTATTGCTGATCTTAACATTAATATGCATAGACTATTATGATACAAACAAACAATAAACACTGAAGAATCATTTATGTTCCTGGAACTCCTAAAAGAAAAACACTCTAGATACAAAAGTATGTGTGAGTCCAGATGACCCTTCCAAGGTAATTATAATCCTTTCAAATGCACAAGAAAAGATTAAGCTATACTCTAAGGATACTAACAGCATGAGACACATCAATGACCAGCCACCCATTATAGCCTATTTCTTGATCCGATAGTCAAAATTTAGTAAAATTAACCACAGAATCTTTGACAATCATACAAGATAATTGAACCTGGTGAGACCTTATGCATTATACAACCTATTGCTAACAGAAGCCACTCAATATATTTTGCCTAGTTGACTAGTATATCATGAAAAACTGTCACTTGCTCTATCCATCTTCTATTACCATACACAGGTATAACACTCAACCCAACTCCGCTTACTCTTAACCAAAGAAGTAGTATTTTACAGTTATGTTTCTGAGGCTTAAAAAAGTCTCCATCAAAAAAACTTATATCTTGGACACTCTATTAATACATTTTGAATTAATACATTTTGTTTTGATATCTCATCTTAAAAATGAAAGAGGACATATTAGTTTGAGGTAGCAATAACTAATTTTTTATAAAATTTGACTTCATCAAAAGCCAACCACTCCAGTAACCAAAATTGCGGCCTTTTCTAAAGCATGCCAAATACTAAATATAAAAGTGTAAATATATACATGAATAGTAGGTTTTGGAAATGACTACAACTTGACATTTTCATGTTATGAAATAAATTGTTGTAATAAAGGTAGAGCCACAGTATAAAAGATACTATGTTGTCTAGAGAAAAAAAATGCATTAGCATCATGCTAAAAGGGCATCTATGACTACAGCCACACTTATGTAAAAGAAAGATAAACTCATGTAGAAGTTCAGGGTTTTCATTATAGATGCACAGTGGGTAGCCTCAATTTTGTAAAATTTTTGAAATGATTGAGTTGAGAAGTACATGAGAATAAGTTCTGCCAAATCCAGAATTGCTGTCTAGTAACACCAGATATGATTTCAAATTGACATTTGCTAAAAATCTTCCATGGAACTATCTATAAAAATTAATACAAATTAGTCATGATATTAAATACTAATTATGGTAATATATTTGGAATAATAGAGAATGTAGTCAATCTTCTTACTCTACAACGTTAATAATGTAAAAACTTTAATGGTGACTCACACAATAAAACCATACCTTCATGAACACTTTGAGCATTTTTATGAGTTATAAAATTTTTCTCTTAATACAATGTGTATTTTTGGTTGGATGATACATTATATTCTCAAAAGCCATAACACTGACAGTAGCACAAAAACACTCTTTAGATATCACTTTCTTTATTATCATATTATATTCTACATTATCTATTCAGCAGTAGAGATCACATATAACTAAAACAATTATTCATGAATCATGGAAGGCTTTACTTTTGCTAAAGAATTTGACTCTTATTACCTTTAAACTCTGGGAAAAAATGAAAGAAACATGATCAGAAATGGACCTTTATACTATTTGATAACATTACCTGTGATTCTACATAGAACCTCCAGAAAATGAAGGTCAACAGAAGTTGACTATTGGCATACCATCCTCAGTACAAGTTAATGACTTTCTTATGTAGACAGTTTCCACCTAAGACCAAAGGGACACTTGACATTACTGATTTTCACACTCACCTTTGTTACATTGTTCATGTATTTCCTATTTACGCATGTGTGTATACTTTCCTTATATTAATATTTAAGATTTACTAAGGATAGTCACAACTCTAAAACTGATAATTCAGTTCTTCCAAGGTATTCTGAACACATAAAATTTAAATGACTAATGAATATGTTTTGTGGGACTAACATATTTTTCTAAGTATATGACTTCTCATCACCCTCATTTTACTAAGTCTTTTTAAAAACAATCCAAAGAGATAGAACCCTTCCTGGGAAAATAAGTAAATAGATAATCAGCAGAAAGACCCTTGAGGATAGTGCTGTTATTAATAGAAACTGGAATGCAATAATTTTTAATGTATCCTCTTTTGTGTAAAATAATTAATAATTCATGACCTTTGGTCCCCAAATCAATTTTCAATGTTTTATATGAATAATAAATAGTCTTGCATTTTTCATTTGGCAAACCATGAGAAATCTGCACAATTGGCCAACACTTCATGTTGTACCCAGTTTACAGGAAAGGTAAAATTGAACAGTATTTAAGTAAGTTGAAAGAAAAGCCAACCTAATTATTTAAAGTAGTTTCAATAACATTGTAATTTGTTTCCTTGGTTACATTTAAGTAATCTTAGTTCATGTTTTCATGGAGATATCCAGTCCAGTTTTATACTATTCTAGTTTTCTTGTTTGTCTCCCAGTTGTCCAATGTTTGTATTTGGAATTCTAAATATATCTATAAATACACTGTTTATACAGATAATTCAACAAATAATTAAAAGACAAAAAGAGGATAAAGTTAAGCTGATCAGTGTTGGAACACAATTAGTTCTTTACAACAACAAACTCACCTTCAAAGAAAATTAACAATGGTTAAACTCTAGATAATCCTTTATGGTAGGTCTCACTTGAAGATACATGAAAAAGACAGGAATGATAGTAAAACAAATTTCTATGTTCTTAAAAAAACTGATTGTTGGCTATGCATGGTGGCTCACACCTATAATCCTGGTATTTGAGAGGCCGAGGTGAGAGGATTGCCTGAGTCCACGGGTTTGAAACCAGCCTGGGCAACTTGTTGGAGACCTCGTCTCCACAATAAATTAAAAAATTAGCCTGGTGTGGTGGTGCATGCCTGTAGTTCCAGCTACATGGTAGGCTGAGGCGGAAGGATCACCTGATCCCAGTAGATCAAGGATGCAGTGGCTGTGAGCATGCCACTGCACTCAAGCCTGGGTGACAGAGTGAGACTGCAATTCAACACAAAAAAAGAAAAGAAAAGAAAAGAAACAAAAATGGATTGTTCTTTGGCCATAATAATAAGTAGCCACTAGAACTAATTCGACACCTATTTAACAAGTAAATTACAGTTCTATAGTTATAAAACTATTAAAATCCAGTGTGAACCTCTATTTAAACAATAACAATTGTTTTCTAAGTAAACAAGGCTCTAGAAGCTAATCAGTCAGTAACAGCAACTCATTTTTTTAAAAATTAACCAATCAGAAGTGAAATCATTCTAATCAATGGACTCCTAGTGTCAACCAATCAGCAACAGTCTCACCTGAATTATCACACTTCTACAACTGACACTCATGTTTCTGAAAATCTGCCAATCTCTGAATGTAGACGACCTCAAAAGTATTGTGAAATAACTTTTTCTTTGTAAGAAAGAAAAATGACAAGCATATTTGACATCAAAGTCACACTGATCTAAGTTTTAACTATAAAAGAAAGATTGGAGTTGGGAAAATATGAGACAAGGAGGTGAGTTAAGAGGTTGCTGTAACAGACGATGTGAAAGTTTATTAACGTTTGAAGCAAAGCAGTAGGAATAATGATAGAGAGAATGTGGCACACTTTAGAAATAAGACAATAATTTGAGTTCATCAATAACTTGGAAAGTTTCTTTTGTTCAGATTTTATCAACATGGTACTAGGTTGTTAAAAAGCACAAAATTAATACTTTTTAATATCCTCTGTCAAGATTAATTGCTCAGAGCCATTTGAGGAGTATTAATGATCACTTAGCCTACAAAAATTATTTGGAAGCCATTTATTTTTAACCGCTTTTTAAAAATATTTCTTCCAGGAGTGGTCCTTTAATCAGATTGGGAATTCGTTTGAAAGGGGGCTCAAGCCTTGGTGTCAAATGAGAATTTATAAGTGTGAAAAACTGAAATATTTAAAACTCTACTTCTTCTGTATTCTTAGGCTAAAAATATATATTTTTAAAGTTCTTCTTTAGTGGTGTGCTTTTTATATTCATTTTCACTTGTCTTAAGGTAAAATTGTAGACCATGGGCTAAAACAATTTCTGGAAACTTTAAAAACAGTGAAATTTGCATTGTTGTTTTTGTTTGTTTCTCCACCTTCTATTTTTTTGCTATGTTGTAAGATCTTGGTCTAATTAATTGGATACATTAACATCAACACCGCATTAGCATCTGGGTATCAGTAAAAACTTGCATTTACAATTTCCTTGATGAAGGTACATGTGAGTGAAATAAGTCACCCTGAATAGCCAAGATTTCACCAGCCATGCCAAGCATAGAATTCAATCTTTTTTTAAAATTAGTCCCTACCTTGATTAACAAAAACCTCAGCTCTTACCAAGGGTCCCAAAATAAATTTAAATGCTTGATGTTTTATATGAAACAGAAATACTATACTGTAAGATGTAATTATTACAATCATTATGGATTATTTATAGAAAATAATTCATTAAATAATTTAGAAGACAATATACTGTAAAGAACTGATTAAAAGAAATATTGGATTTACAATACTTGTTTGGAGGTTTTCTTAATTAAATAAAACTAATTCTATATTTTTAATGATGGCATAGCCATCATCAAAATAAAAAAGTCCATCTGTGAAAGTCATTGTGTTAAGCTCAAGCTCAACATAATATAAACGCAAATTGGATGTGACTCTCAATTTAAGGAACTCATAGTCTAGACAGAGACACAGTGACATGTAAAATTCACCCTGGAACAAAAGGATAAGTGCAATAATGAAGCTATAAAAAATGTTAGCTGGTGGAAGTTTTTTTTTTTTCCTCTGTGTACACACTATTACCTTTGCTTGGTTTGCAGCTACAGTGCATAAGTCAGTACTTCACAATACTGACTGTGTATTACAATCACTTGGGGACAATTTTTTAAAATGTGCATGCTCTCAACTAGAATGATAAATAAATAATAGGGAAAAGTAGTATAGGAATTTTCAAAAGCTTTCCAAGTAATTCTTTTTTTTTCTTTTTGAGTTGGAATCTTACTCTGTTGTCCAGGCTGGAGTGCAGTGGCACACTCCCAGCCACCGTAGCCTCGACCTACTGGGGTTAGGCGATTCTTCTTCCTCAGCCTTCCAAGTAGTTGGAACAACAGATGCACGCCACGACTCTCAGCTAGTTTGTGTGTGTTTGTGTGTGTGTTTGTGTGTGTGTGTGTGTATGTGTGTGATATATTGTACAGATGAGGTCTCACCAAGTTGCCCAAGCTGGTCTCAAACCCCTGGGCTCAGGCAATCCTCTCGCCTCAGCCTCCCAATGTGCTGAGATTACAGACTGAGCCACCATCCAAGTAATTCTAAAATGCAGCCTAGACTAAAACCATTGGAATGTTTACACTTCTCAAGTACCAAACTGAGCAAATACATACCAAAGAACAGAGTAAGTATACCAACATATAGATTCATTTTAATATAATGAAGATAAGAAAATTGGTATGATCGTTACTGATTAAGAAAACCAAATACTGCAAAGTATTTTACAAAGTAAGTAACCACATTTTTTAGGAACCGTATTCCAAAGATAACATTCTGTTTCTTTCACGCCCCCAGAGGAAATTTCCTTTAGCAGTCTGAACCTACTCTCCTAACTCTTGATCACCTACTAAAAAAATTAAGGCTCAATTCAGTTAGTCTCTTAATTAGCTCTATTTTTTTAACCCTATCATACCTATCAGACCATATGGTATGATATTTTCCTTAATGATTTTGCTCAGAGCAAGACTAACAATCCTAAATCATCTTTTATTTAAACAAGAGTGTATTTACTGCTTAATACAAAAATGTTTATAGAAACATCAAGATGTCTTCTTTGTCATTTATCCTAAATATCCAGTTTGGGGATGACTCTTTGGGGCTATTCAAAATCTCTCTTTTGTGCTAATAGCTTCACCAAAGACTAGTTCAGCATGGTATCTCTGTAAAGCAGTCTGAAAAAAAGAACTGAAACATAGATGTCTGCTGACAAAGATGCATCAAGTTTCATCCTGTGTATTCAGGAATCCAAGCTTCACAGATCATCCTGTACTACCTGCACTTATCCCAAATGACTCTTTACTTACACTAAAGTTTTCCTCCACAAAGACCTTACTTCCAAACTTTCTCCCCATCTTTCCTAGAATTCAAGATCTTTCACCAGCAAAACCCCGTTATCCATAAACTTTTCATTGAACATTCTTTTCACCAATTTCTTCTCAAACATAAACCTGGCTTTTGTCTTATTATAAATGTTTCCTCTAACATCACTGTTAAGAGATGACCATAGGGCAACCCCCCCCCCCACCCCGGGTCTCCTCCTACTGTGGGAGCTTTCCTGTTCTCTCAATAAATCCTGTTTTTTCACAAATTAAAAAAAAAGAGATGACCATAATTTTTAAGCATTCTCTTTTCACTAGGACAGTGATGAAATAGGTGTCCTTTTCTCTATAAAACCTTTCAACCTTGAAGCTAATATACTATCTTTGTTAAAGTCATCAACAGAATCCTTTGGTTGATTCTCATTCCTTAAAGATTTTAGCCTTTTGTCAGATATACAGCACAGTTGGCAAATATTGTTTTCCAGTCTATGGACTGTCTACCCACTTTCTTGATGGTTTTTTTGGCTTTGCAGAAGCTTTTCAGTTTGATGAGTTTCACTTGTCTATCTTATCTCTTATGGCATGAGCTCTTGAAGTTTTAATCAGGAATTGGTTGCCAGTTCCAATCTTCAGAGTGTCTCCTGCATTTTCTAAGGTTCTTATAGTTTGAGATTTTATGTTTAGGTCTTTAATCTACAAGGAACTCAAACATGCCAAAAAGAAAAAACAAACAGTCCTGTTAAAAAGTGGACAAAAGACATGAATAGACATTTCTCAAAAGAAGACATACAAGCAGCCACAGACACATGAAAAAATGCTCGGCCTAACTAATCATCAAAGAAATGCAAATTAAAACTACATTGATACACCACTTAACTCCAGTCAGGATGGCTATCATTAATAACTCAAGAAACAACAGATGCTGGAGAGGATGAGGGTAAAGGGAACACTTCTACCCTGCTGGTGGGAGTGTAAACTAGTACAACCTCTGTGGAAAGCAGTGTGGTGATTCCTAAAAGATCTAAAAATCGAACTTCCGTCAAGAAGGCAATGGGGTAGTTGGGTCCATGAGACCCTCTGTGAAAGAGAGCACCCATAAAGACTCTTGCTCTCCACCGGGGGCTGCAGCTCTCATCGTTGCCATCCGGCTCTTCACACGCTGTCCGGCTGCCCCCTCCACCGCCTCCTCCACCTCCACTGTTGCCCTGCCGCCATCACCCTGCTCCTGCCTGAGGCGACCCACCCCCCCAAGTACCACACTACTGAAACCACCACCACTGCCACTGCCATGCCCCACCCTTTACCCGGAGCCAGGTTCATGGAGCTCCTCCCATGCAACACTGAAGCGGCGGCTGCCACCACCACAACAGTTGCCTGTGCCCTCCTGCCCTGGGCAGCCTCCAACTTCCTCCCATCCTGGCCCGAGTAGCCCAGTGTTAAGCTGGCCTGCATTGCCTGGCAGTCTCAGGCAGCAGCGGAAAAGGAGATCAGCAGGAGCCGTGAGACCAGGTCCACCCACCTTGGCTCATCTCCCAGCTTGGCATCCAAGGTAACAAGATCCAAATGGGAGGGACAGAAGCCCCTCCCCCATGCTAAATAGACACAGGCCAGATCTGAGTGGCAGATTTGGCAGGCAGCCCAGGTCTGAACCACCCTCCACAGCAGGCCAGGGGCAACTGACCCTAACTATGAACAACTCTACCAGCCTGCAATGACAACTAGAAATCAGAGCTGAAAGGACATTGGACTTAAAGGAAAAGTCTCAGAGTGTGCTCGTTTCCCTTGTTTTAATTTTTTTTTTATTCTTTGTCTGTTTGTGTTACCCATCTTTTTTCCCTTTTCTCTCTCTTCTTACTGTTATCAATAATGTTTTCATACTTGCTTTGGTTCTGTTAGTTTACTGACTTTATTCTATTCTATTTTTCCCCCCTTTAGACCTCAAGTTTGTGTAGGTGAAAAGTACATCAATAAGGAGGTTGGTTAGCTTGTATGTCTGTATGATTGTATGTTTTAATTTTTCTTATGTTTGATGGTTTGTTTATTGTTGTTGTTTCTTTTTCCTTGTATCTGCCTTTGTGTCTCTTTTCATTTGTTAGTTGTTACGTTTGTGTGTTTTCCCTCTTACTCTTCTCTCTCTCCACCTCCCTCTTCCCCCCACTCCTTGTTCCATTCTTTTCCCTTTTTTACCTCATCTTACTTTCAGGGAGAAACCTATAACCCCACTGCATGGACAGATTGCAAGGCAGTGGGAAGTGGGCTCCAGATTATCTATACACCTGTCAGTGGATACTGGGATCTGCAGATAAATTTTGAATCACAGCTCCCCCTTCAATTAAATCTCAAAACTGCAAAAAGGATCACCCCCAAACTACAGTCCAACTCCAGAATTGAACAAAGTCAGAGGATATACATAAGGAAGAATAGAAGATTGAATAAACAGAAGTAAGCAACTGAACAACAGAAAAACAGAATTAAAGAAGATGAGGGGAGGAAAAGTAGGGAGGAAAAGTGGGGAGGAAAATCTATACAAATGAAGAAAAACCAAAAGAAGAATATAGGTCTTACACAGACCCCTGGGAGATCAGACACTAAGAAAACAGACAATGGAACACAAACAATGAAGAGCC
>CAUYQG010072799.1:0-13009 GCA_963574415.1 Tarsius wallacei | reverse complement strand
ATTAATGATACTCAATATCTGCCTGGGGACGGGGAGACACCTTTTATCACCAAGGGTGTCTGAACGAAGCATATTTGTACATCTAATCCTTAACTGTACCCCACAATATGATAATAAAAAATACTGAAAAAAAAAAAAAATAATAGCTCCTCTTAATTAAGATTGATAAGCTACTTTACCAGACAGATACAGCTAAGAGCAGCCTCCCCAGAGACAGAAACAAAAACAAAAACAAAAACAAAAAAAACTCTAAAAGACAGGCATTGAAACTAACACTGTCCAAATTTAATTGGATCAAACTGCTGAACAATTTATGCACTGGGACATTGTGAAAAACAATAGAAACAACAGAACAATCAGTCAATATTTGTGGAGCCTATTGGGCAGTGTGTCATACCAAATGAAGCAGGTGACTTATTATAAAGATCAGAGAAAGAGACCAAGAAAATGCTGGTAAAACTATTGTCATGCCAGGTTGAATGTACTCATACCCAATGCTTTATTCTCAGAGAATTCATGCCGCAAGGGAAATAGATTGTATTAAAGAAGCCTGTCATGTCACAAAACAAATACATAGGCAAACAGTCACACAAGCTCCAAAGGGAAGGGAGGAAGATCAATATTCAGTTGCTACAATATATTATGCCAAATTCTCATATTTAGCAAAACAAATTATGAGACATGCAGTGTATGACCCAAACACAGGCTAAAAAAAATGCAAGCCACTGAAATTGCCTGTAAGAGAACCCGGATGTAAAATTTAACAAAGATTTGAAAGTAGCCATTGTAAATATATTTAAAGAACTTAAAGGAAACCATGATAAGGGTGTGAGAAAAGGTATAAAAACTGTCTCATAAAAGAGAGAACGTGAATAAAAATGTAGAAATTATTAAAATAATCAAATGGAAATTCTGTGCTTGAAAATTACAGTAACTAATGTGAAAAATTCATAAGATAATTCAACAATGGATTTGAACTGGCAGAATAATTAATGAACTTCAAGATAGATCTATAGAGATTACACAATCTAAAAAAATAAAGGGAGAACAGAATGAAGTAATATAAACAGACCAACAAAGAAATATGAATCAACTTTAAATGTGCAAACATATGTGTAATTGACATATCAGAAAAAGAGAAAGTAAAAGAAACAATAAGAAAAAATACATAAAGAAATGATGACTGAATACTTCAAAAATTTGCTGAAATATATTAATTTCTATATTCAAGAAATTCAACAAATTCCAGACAGAATAAATGAAAAAGTTGTACCCCCATGCACATCATAGTAAAAATGCTGAAAGAGAAAAACTTGAAAGCTGCAAGAGAAAAATTATTTGTTACATTCAAGGGGACCCCAATAAGATTTATAGACAACATCTCATTAGAAGCAATGGAGGCTACAAGGTAGTGAATGACAAAGTGCTCAAAAAACCAAAAAACTGTAAATGACTAATCTAACAAAATATCTTCTAAAATGAAGGAAAAAAAACATTTCCAGATAAACAACAACTAAGAATTTGTTCTTAGCATATCAACCTTATAAGAAACACTACAAATGTTTTACAGGCAGAAAGCAAGTAAACATAAATGAAAAAAGAATTTTACAGAGAAAAAGAACACCAGTAAGGCAATTGTGTAGTTATAAAAGACACAGCATGAATCCATATTATTTTTCTTCTCTTAACTGATTTAAAATGGAAATGTATAAAACCATATGTATACAATTGCATTATTGGGCTGATAGCATATAGAACTGTAACATATTTAATAATAATAGCACAAAGGAGGTGGGTGGGAGTTGAGTTGTAGCCAAGTAAGGAAACAGCACTAGATGATTGCTCAAATTCTCAGGACAAATGAAACAGAAATGCCAAACAAAAAGGTAAATATAACAAGCTCTAAAATATATATTTGCTTTCTTTTCTTTTATAGACATACAGTTATATAAGTATACAAGTCACAATGTACTGCTGTATGTGTGTATGTGTGCATATATGTGTACAAAGATGGGAAAGAAGAAATAGAACTATATAAAAATAGCATGTCTATATCTCACATCTGTGTCTCTGGAATAAGTTTATATAAATTAGAGGTAGATTCTGATATGTTAAGATGTATAAAGGAGGTCCTTAGGGAAACCACTAAAAACAACACAAAAATACAGAGAAAAATTATTAAAGGAATCACTAAGATATACTAAAATATATTCACTCAATGCAAGATAAAACAGGCAAGGAAAAATAAAGAAACAATGACATGAGAAAGAGGAAACAAAATTTAAAATAACAGACATAAATCTAACTTTTTAAATAATAAAATTAAGTATGAATAGAATAATCAATCCAAACAAAAGACAGAGATTGTCAGACTGGATTAAAACAAAAACACGCTCTAACTCTATGCTATCTGTAGGAGATGCACTTTATATTCAATAATACAAATTAGTGAACATAAAAGGATGGAAAAGATCTATTATATAAACAGAAATCATAAGAAGGTGATCGTACTAATATCAAACAGACTTTAAAATAAATCAGTTACTTTTTTTTAAGGCTCATAATTTTATTTTTTTATAATAGGGTGCAATAGGTTCAGAGCAACAGATGAAAATTCCTATCCTGCATGTGTTACAGAGTGGTTATAAGAATTAAAGGAAATTTTGACATTAAAATACTATAACATATTAAGGCAATATGGTAATGGTATTGGTAAAGCATATAGTTTAAAATCCCTACATAAACTGAAAAAATTTGTGAAAAGCAGCTTATTATAATCCTCCATCTGATGTGTCAAACATTATTTCCATTTCCTTTGTCTGGAGAAATGTGAAAAAAAAACCTGTTTTCTTATATTATTTAAGAATGATTTAACAATGTGAGGAATTATGAATATGCTGTCTCAGAGTAACTTCCTCTCAGGTTTGTAGGGAAACTAAGTCAAATGAGTATAAAAGCAAAACTTCATCAAAATTTGGATTTTAAAGGTAATTATTAAAATTAGTTACGGTATTACTCTGAATATAAACTCCAGAATGTTAAAGATTTCACATTATTTGTTCATTCATTCAGTGCATTCAAACATTGGTTGAAATCTTATTATATGCTATGGAAGGAATGAAGCTATATTAAATGGATTCCTTATTTTAAAGCAGTTTCGAAGTGAACAACGTGCACAACTAACTTCATTATGTGACAGTTAGGTGGCTTGGAATTATTATTATTATTTAAGTTTAGCAAATAAGAGACAGAATATTATATATATATATGGGATGGAGTACCTTCAAAATGATTATGGCATTTTTTTTCCTTCAAAGACTTACAAGTATGCTTTATTATTTATTTTACTTCACAATTTTATTGATTTTAAAGAGATATCAATACTGTGAATGTACCTACTTATAATTTGATATTAATCTTTGCAGAATGTTAAGTATAAAGAGTATAGTTTTGCATGTAGGCCACAAAAGAGAGAGAGAGAGAGAGAGAAAGAGACCTCCTTTTTGCCATACAAAACTTAAGAGCTGTACAATCTTGAGAATCAAAGTGGGTGAGAGAATTACGTATCTGAAAAACCCCAATCAGTTAGTGCAATAAATTGGATTCCAACATTTTTCCAATGAAGCTACACTAAATACTTAAAAATAATATAGACTCCTTCTTCCCTTCCCATTTTTCCTTACGTATGCAAAGATACTTAGTGTTAGGCTCAAAACTTTAGTCAACTGCATTCAGATGTCCAAAAAAAGTGTTTTGCAGGTTACTGCTATAAATTTCCTTACACTCTTACACCTTTAAGTAGAGTGAAAAAAAATATAAATTTTTGTCCAGTTTGGTAAACATTGTGGATGCAATAATTAGACAAATGCTTAGTCTCTTTAGACAAAAAATGCTCAAACTTCCATCCCTGCTTCTTCCCAAGATTGTATCCAAATGTGTAGAGGGTGATATGCATTGAAAAAATTTGGTGACCATATAAAAATAACTATATATATAAAACATATTTATGTAATATATAACATATTAAATATATAAAAATGTTATGTACTTATATAATTATAAATGTAAATTTATAAATGATACAATATGCATTACATTTATATATAATTATATATTCAATATTATATATTAAATATGTTATATGTTACATATAAATGCCAGACATATATATCATAACTATGAATATGGTATCTTCTGAATAATATTTAGATTCTACTGAGTCATGACTGGTTTGGACTTCTTGCTGAACTCCTGTCCAGTGGAAATTGCATCTATTTCTGAAGCCTGCAGTTGGTAAAACTCATGGTCTGTTCCTTATTTTCCTTAACTTGGCAGGTCCTGACAGTGTTTTCTGGTTGATTTGGCCTCATGTAGCTCTTCCTGGTGCTGGGGAGTCTCCTGACATCTTACAACTAAGATGAACCAGCCTAGGCAGTCAGAGACTCTTGGCTACAAAAACCTCTAAAACGCTCCTCAGATTTTTTTATTTTTATTTATTTATTTTTATTTTTTGAGTTGGCGTCTCTCTCTATCACCCAGACTGGAGTGCAGTGGCGACTCCCGGCCACCGCAGCCTCGACCTGCTGGGCTCTGGCGATCCTTCCGCCTCAGCCTTCCAAGTAGCTGGAACTACAGGCACGCGCTACCACGCCTGGCTGATTTTTTATTTCATTGTAGAGATGAGGTCTCGCCAAGTTGCCCAGGAGAGTCTCAAACCCATGGGCTCAGGCAATCCACTCACCTCAGCCTCCCAAAGCGTGGGATTACAGGCTGAGCCACTGAGCCCGGCTGAATCCTCAGATTTTACAACTTTTTTGTTTCATTGAAAACTATAAAAATTTACAGAAATTTACATGTAACATAAATACATAGCTTGAAAAATGATTATAAAACAAAAAGCAATGTAACCACCCCTCAGATTAAAAGATAAAACATTTCCAGCTTAAGGCCCTGTGCACCCCTATAAACCACATTTCTCCTCAAACTACAGAGGGAACCACTATCTTGACACTTGTGGCAGTTTATTTATTGTTTTCTTACACAGATTTATCACTGAAATACACATCTCTAAACAATATGGTTTATTCCTTCATTTCTGTCTTTAAAATTTACACACAATTATATTGTTGTAAGTAAACATACGTGTCTTGCTTCTTGTCCTTAATATGATATTCCCTGTTGTTGCACATAGCTCTGTTTTACTTTTTCTTTTTTGCTGGATTGTATCTCATTGCATGTATATAGTCAACACTCTGTTAAAGTTAATTTTAGTGTATTTCATTGTATAAACATATTAAACTTAATTTTTTTTCTTGATGTACCTTTTTCCCCAATCTTGGATGATTATAAATGATGCTGCTAGAAATATTCTCTGAAGGATAAATGGAATATTTTGAAACCTGTCCCCATCACAGGGGAAGCAAATGCACAGAAGAGTGAGCCCTGACACATCTCTGCTTCATTTCTGCTGTATTTACTTCAGCGTGAATGAGCCTCAAAAGCTAGTGCCAGAGTTTTCTTCGAGATGATCTCCCAAAGCCCTAGATATTAAGGTGGGCCTCTTGACTTTGACAGTTAACTAATTTAACATATCTCCTCATCTCAGTAACTATCGCACTGCTCACTTCCTGCCTTCAGTTTCCCCTCATGCTCACTATGCTGCACAATCAACCATCACAGTGTTCTGTTGGCCTGGCGCAGGCCTTGTACTACCAGGAGCTCATGCAGGAGAAAAAACTTCCCCTTGTCCTCTGAAAGACTGCTGAAAATCAAATGACAAAATGCAGGTTAATAGGAGAAAAGATATACAAAATGTGTTTACATACACGTGTGTGGGAGTCATACAAAATTTGAACATTCAAAGAATGGGTCAGATAATTGACACTTTTATACCATCTTGAGGTTATGAAAAAAACTGAGCATGGCAAGACAGGTTATCGGAGAGGGAGAATCACCATTCCTATCTGCAGGTCCTCTGCATAGCCATCACAAATTATTTCAAAGTCTATTTCTCAAGTCTCAAGGCACTCTGGGTGTTTCTAAAGTCCCCTCTCCTCATACCCACGGTTTGAGATGAGAGCGCAAGACGGAAGTGCTGGGCCAAGTATTCTGGTACTTGTCATACTTATTTTCCTTTCTGGTAGTCTTTTTCTGATCACCCCCCCCCACCCCCCCGCCCCCTACCCCCACACACAGTATTTCAGGATTGGAAGTGCTGGCTGCAGGCTTTTGGGCTTTCCTTTCCTGTGCTCCTTTCTTCAGACCCCTATGGCAGTAACATTATAGTCCTAAGTAGAAGAGCATTTTCCTGTACTTAACAAAACAACATTATCATAAAATCCTCCAGGCTAAAGGCATTTAGAACCCTCTATGCTACCCCCTTTAGCAACATCTGCTTTTCCAGCCTGTTGTCTTGCAGTGAAATCTCTTCTGACAGTGAAAGCTCAGAAAAGACTACTTGTTCTAGCATGTATCTGTCTTTTCCCTGAAGCAAAAGAACCCATTGCTTTTAACAAGTGAGAAATTCACAAAACATCAAGATTTATAGAATATTGAAATTGAAGTGAATATATTTCAAAAAAATTTTTTCTCTTCTAGTTTTATGGGGCTGGAAGAGAGAGGAGGAGATAGAAGGAGAGACTTTATCTTGTGAGTTCATTAAATTTTTTGTAAATTGGGAGGTCCTGCAGTAACTAACTGCTGTAGTCGAAAATTTCTTGCAAAGACTATACAAATTCCGTAATGTTTCAAAAGCTTAATATATTAGAATTCAGAAAGGAGAACATTATGAATTTGTAATATAGTCATTTTGTTATTTACATATATTCAGGATATTTTGATGCATAAGGGACAGCATTAAACTTAGCATGTAGAAGTAGGGCATCATGCAATATACTACACGAGACTTAGAGAATCACTTTAATCATGTCTTGCAAATCCAGAGAGTGATAAGTAAAATTCATTCTCTCAGGAATTTTTCTCTGCTGCAAATTGGAACAGAGCGACAAATATCGAGATTTGTTAAATCCTGAATTATTTACTGTATCTCAAACCAGTTTTTACCATAAGCCACTGCTCTGACGTTTGGACTAAAATGGAGATGCAGGTTAGAGAGGAAAAAAAGTCCAGATGAATCTGAGATGAAACTACTGGTGTAAAGTGAGGGAATTTAAGGTGGACAAAATGCCCCTCCTCATTAACCACGCAAAGAAGAGCACCAATGTACCTTATACAAACCAGAAAACACCTAAGTTTTTCACTTTGCCTAATAGGAGAAATAAAATGGAGTATGCATGGAAAAGAACATTGAATCCAATTTCCACCCACACAGTTTATTCAGAACACAACTAATCATTGATATAATTACAAAGATAAATTAAACTGGAGTATGCAATAGCATTTGAGATCACCATCTAGGAAATATTTAGTGAACTCAGAGAAGTTAATAATTGATAAAATAGAATAATTATAAAATGTGTGCCCTTTTGAAAAAAGTCACTATTTTGTCAAAATTCTGCTCATATTTAACAATGTTGCCTTTAATAAAATAACAAGAGTTGCCAACATGGAGCAATTAGGTCAAACAAACTAGGAATTAATTACTATAGACAGGCCCATATGTCACAAAAGCATTGCACATGTTCTCCAAGCAGGGTTTGGAGGGGGAAAGATTTATTCTGGGAAAGCTCTTGAGATAGTAAAAGGGACGTTACTGCAAAAGTTTCAATTGAAAGTGACTTTGCGGAATTCAAATCATGAAGGAACAAGGTTGGATTAAGTATAAATTAGGTGAATTTTCTTCAGTACTTGTTCAATTATTTAAAATACATAAAGCAATACTTAAATGGAGTAGATTTAACAGCCACAAGGGTTTTGAGGTATGCCAGTAAGCAAATTCCACCACGGCATTAGCCACTGATTGTACCCATCCACATATTAGTTCAAGCTGATATGGGGAAATGATGAGCAAATCATAATCCTTTGGTTGCATGTACATGGTCTAGAGTCAAGACATGGTCCAGAACTTAGTTTCAACATAAAGAATATCAGCCTCTGTGTTTTTCCTTTCTAAATATTCTCCAATGGAACATTTTAGTTCTTAAACATCACTATCAACTTTTATATTGATTTTTTATCACTAAAATATATGATCAAATTTGGAATATGCATTTTCACCAAGAGAATGAGTAACAATACCTTCAATTTAAAGAAACAAACAAAAGAAACCAAATCTTTTTCCTCTTAAATTAGCCCTCCTGTAAGTTAAATTTGGATGTTCCAGATTGAAATCTATCACAAACCAGATTTTTAATTCTATTAACTCATTTTTCTGGGAGAGGTAGCTGATGACATAATAGTCCTGTTTCCCATGTGAGATCTTTGAGACATTTTATGTTCCAAAAGGTCCATAAGTGGGGGAAACCTTTAAAGAAGAGATTATAAATTTACATGTTTAAGGGGGTCCAAACATTTAATGCAATCCCAACCTGGCGTTATGAAAACAGTACAACCACAAATATAAATGACAAACACCACCTAGACTTATGGTGAAGACATAATAAGGAGTGGTGGGGATTGTGGTGGAGGTCACTTGCTGATAGTTGCATGATAGCAACATGCTACAATGAAATACGATTCAGATCCCAATTTTATTTTATCTTTTTCTATCTTTATTATAAAGATGTGGAGTACAATTCAGGGTTAGGTATACAAATGTTGATTATGCAGGTACCCTTGTTGATGAGGTATGCCTCTCCATCCCCCAGCAGTTTCCCTCAACTGCCAATTCCACCGGTCCCCGAAAGTTTCCCACTACTGCCAATCGTTTTCTTATAGTATTATAATTGTTCAAGGTTTGCTGGTGAGTGAGAACATATGGTACTCTCTTCTTTGTTTCTGTGATAGATCACTGAGTATGATCGACTCTAAATCCATCTAAGTTGCTGCAAAGTCCATATGTTTGTTGCAGTTCTATTCACAACAGCGAAAATATGGAACCAACTGTGTTGCCCATCAAAGCTGGACTGGATTAAAAAATTGTGGTACAGATGCAAAATGGAATATTATGCAGTCATAAAGAAGGACAAATATATGAACTTGGCAGCAACTCGGATGAATTTAGAGTCAATCATACTCAGTGATTTATCACAGAAACAAAGAACTGAGTTCCATACATTTTCACTCATAAGCTGACCTTGAACAATTATAATGCTATAAGAAAGCAATTGGCAGTAGTGGAAAACTGTCAGGAGTGGGGGTGGGATTGACAGTGGAAAGAAACTGCTAGGGGAGGGAGGGACATACCTCATCAACAAGGGTACCTGCATGATCAATGTTTATATACCTATCCCTGAATTGTACCCCACATCTTTATAATAAAAGAAAAAAGAAAAAAATGCAGGCAACTAAAAAAAATTCAAGATAAGCAGATTCAGAAATAATGCTTAGAATGCTCATTTTACATACAATCAAAATGAACTACAAATTATTACTGTGGAGATGAAAAAGCAATGAAGTTCATCTTAATTTTGAAAATACTTTCCTGTATTTGAGTAGGCACAGAAGGAAGAAACTGTAACCCAGCGTTGCATTTGGGTTTTGATGTTGAGAGAATGGAGTTTGTTTGAGTGAATATGGAAGCACAAGTTCTCTTTTATGCACTTAGAGCTCCTAAATATCTTTCTAGTTATTGTTGAAACTGTTTTTGCAAAACACAGCAGTACTTTCTTTGTATAAAAATATTGTTTTATAATATTCAATCAGTTGTCTTGCTTTGGCAGCTAAGAATTGGTTTCTCTCTCTTTTTGGAGCTTTTAGGTGCATTCCTAAAGTGAAGCTTCGCTGGTTATGTCCCTTCTATTTCTACCACTTTTTATATAATGGTTCCAGTCTAATGCTGAGAAAATATATTTTTACAAAAGGATTTCTGCCATTGTTCATTCCAAGAAAATTATTTCTACATGTTTTGTAATTTTGCCAGAATAGATCTGGTTTACATGCAGAGGTGAGGTGAAGGATAGAATTTTGCTACTTAAGTTCTTAAGTGAATCTGCTCATGCCTAGAATTTCTCAGACCCCCTTAAGCAATTTAGATGAGCTAGTAACCCTGACACATTGGGCCCCACCAGGAAAACATCAAAAAATTCTTATATCTTCCCCCCTTTACTCCTCATTTTTCGCTTTTAAACAAAACTACCTTTCTCCCAGGTGCAAAATAAAAGTTTCCAATTGAGGTGTGTGTTTGTAAATTTACATATGCATGCTGTTTGTGATGGGACCAGTAAAGAAAGACTGCTGTGCCCACAAATATAGACCAGTCAAATCCCTATGTCAAGCTCTTACAACAATGTGGAGAAGCACTAAATGTTCATGATGTTAAATTTTAAGATGATAAAGAGAGTTATCATATACCTCACACATAGTTTTAGCTATTAGTAATAGTATGGTACAATTATGTTTGTTACATTTATGTTTAATTAAAATTAATACTCTACCAAGTTCCTTAATTTCCTGCTAATATTCTTTCTCTGTTCTAGGATTTTATCCAAGGTAACTTTTTGCACTTGGTCATCATGTCTTTCAAGACTGCTCTAAACTGTGATGACTTCTCACAGTTTTATGGCCATGACAATTGTGAGGAATACTGATAAGGTAGTGTGTAGAATTCATCTCAACTAGGGTCTTTCTGATGTGTTCCCTCATTGTTAGACTGAGATTATATGTCTTGGGAGAAAGTTTACAGAAGTAAATTACCATTCTCATCACATCACATCAAGGGTACATACTATCAACATGACTTACCACTCTTGATGTTAACCATTGTCATCTAGCTGAGGTAATGTTTGTCAGGGTTCTCCATATAAAGTCATTTTCCCCTTTTTACAGTGTACTCTTTGGAAGGAGTTTACTATGCGTAACCCACACATAAAGACTGGAGAGTTCTGGCCGACATAATTTATTTGTAATTCTGTATGTGAGATAACCTTCTTCTTTCCTTTTTCCCTTCATTTTTTACTTTTTATCAGTTTGTACTCAGAAATATATATTATACTTTGGGTTATCATCCAATATTATATAGTTTACTTAATTCCTCAAATTGTTCCAGTTGACACTGGGAGTTAAATAAATTGCCTCCTATGTCCCTTTGACTTATCTTCATCGTGTGTGTATTTTTGTTGCTGTTGCTGTTGTTGCTGCAGTTGTTGTTTTGATTCCTTTTTTTTTTTTTTTTGAGTTGGAATCTCACTATTGCCCAGACTGGAGTGCAGTGGCTGCTCTCGGCCACCGCAGCCTTGACCTGCTGGGCTCAGGCGATCCTTCCACCTTAGCCTTCCAAGTAGCTGGAACTACAAGCGCACGCTACCACTCCCGACTAATTTTTTATTTATTGTAGAGATGAGGTCTCACCAAGTTGCCCAGGTGGGTCTCGAACCCGTGGACTCAGGCAATCCACTCACCTCAGCCTCCCAAAGTGCGGGATTACAGGCTGAGCCACCGAACCCAGCTGTTTTGATTCTTAGTACTCTTTACTTTCAAGACTACAAGATGTTCCAAGTTCATCTTGTATATTTCTCGTCCTTGAGTCAGACATAATTTCAAGGAGACATGGTTCCATTAATTGGAGAATGCTATTAAAAAACAAAATCTGCACACTAGGAGTGCTTTTTGCTTCTGGGGTATTAATTACTGTTTCTTGACCCTCTCAGCTAACAGAGTAGTCAAGATAGATGACAGATGAATAGATGAATGGATAGATGGATAGATAGATAGATAGATAGATAGATAGACAGACAGATGATAGATATATAAATACACATATAATATATATGAGTATATACAAACATTAACCATGTATATACACATATCTATATTCTATATATAACTACCTGTATAGATACACATTCTATATATAATTACCTGTACATATACAAATATACATAAATGCACATATATAAATATATGTGCATATATACTTTATGTACATGAATATATATGCATATTTCTCACTAAACATGAATCTATACTTATTTCTCTAAATCTCTTCCTTTGCCATATAGATTATCCTTGTCTTCTCCCCTTGCTTATCTGTAACTTCTCACTTAAAAAAGGAAAACCTGGTTCTCATTATTTCTATTTACTTAATTATGCAATTCAATATACCTATACAGTAGCTTTAGAATTTTTTTTTTTTTTTGAGTTGGAGTCTCACTCTGTTGCCCAGACTGGAGTGCAGTGGCCGCTCCTGACCACCGCAGCCTCGCCATGCTGGGCTCCGGCAATCCTTCCACCTCAGTCTTCCAAGCAACTGGAACTACAGGCGCACACCACTACGCCCAGCTAATTTTTTGATTTATTGTAGAGATGAGGTCTCGCCAAGTTGCCCGGGCAGGTCTCGAACCTGCGGGCTCAGGCAATCCACTCACCTCAGCCTCCCAAAGCATGGGATTACAGGCTGAGCCACCAAGCCTGGCTAGCTTTAGAATTTTTAAACCATAAACCCAATAACTTTATCAACTAGAGTCCTTTATGTAGTTACTTTTACCTTTAGTAGACTTCATTCATTTTTCTAGATACTTAAGTCAGCTTTCTTTCCCCAGTGTCTTCAGTGAGGTTGTTTACTACATTTGTGATATAGCTAGACTCATCACTTTCTGCTTTTATGATGGAATTCCCTGACTTGCCTACGTATTTTGTTTTTGTTTTCCATACATTAATATTCAATCTTTCTGTCATACAGTTCTATGAGTTTCAAAAAATTCATAGTTCATATATCCAACATTACATAATTATACAGAGTAGTTTCACCAGCTTAAAAACGTCCTGTACCTGATCTACACAAACCTCCTTCCTTCATTCCTGGCAATCACTGGTTCATCTATCATCTGTACAATCTTTGTTTTTTCTGGAATTTTACATGAATGGTTTCATCTAGTATGTAGGATTTTCATGGTGGCTCCTTTTTTTTCACTTACCAATATATACAATTAAGATTCATTGATATATTTGCACA
>CAUYQG010072798.1:0-20196 GCA_963574415.1 Tarsius wallacei | reverse complement strand
TCGACCTGCTGGGCTCCAGCGATCCTTCCGCCTCAGCCTTCCGAGTAGCCGGAATTACAGGCGCGCGCTACCATGCCCGGCTAATTTTTTTGATTTATTGTAGAGATGAGGTTTCGCCTGCCCAGGCGGGTCTCGAACCCGTGGGCTCAGGCAATCCGCTCACCTCAGCCTCCCAAGGCGCGGGATTACAGGCTGAGCAAGGCACAGGGAACTGAAAGAGGTTTGCAGTTGTTGGCTCCAGTGGGGAAAAGGGGGAGTTACAGGAGTTGAAGATCAGGGCCGGATGGCAGAGGGGATTCAAGCCATGCTGGGGCATTTGGGCTTTATTTTGAGTCACTGAATGGTTTCAAGCAGAGGCATGGCATGATCGGCCTCATGGTATAGTAGGTTACCTGCTGGTTGTGGACAAATTAGAAAGGGGTGAAATGGAGTTAGGAGACTCATCACAGTCCATGGGGAAGATGATGAGAGCAACACCAAAGTCTAGACGATAAAGGGGGAGAGGGTGCATTTAGGAGTTCTGGACTTAAGGTAGACTCTGTAGGACTTTTTATGAGTTAGAGAAACAGCCAAAAAGCTTTGGTTTTGTAAATACATGTCTGTGTGTGTATGTATATGGATGGATAAGTAGGTAGATAGATATAAAAATAGATTCCAGTTTTAAGAGATGTTAGAGGAGTATCCTTGTGCTTTAAAAGGAGTCTATAAAGATCATTAGTTTATTTTATTAAGGATACATTAAAAGAAACATACAGTATTTATATAAAATAGATTCATGAGGATTTTCAAAGTATTTGACAGCTACATCTTTGTAGACCTTAATTTTTCATCAACTTCAGTCAGTTCAACTTTTTCCTTTAAACAGCAAGGAAACACTTTCTTCTAAGGTGACAAACCCAAGGAACTTAGTAATATCAAGGAAACACAATAGGATATCTTTAGAAACAAGGATGGAATTAATGATGTGCATGTAAAAACATGTTAATACTTTTTCAAAAGTGTAGTTATATTTTCATTTTCCTCCTATTTATACTTGGTTCTGCTCTTCTCAACTCTGCTCCCACCCCAGTTTTGTGGAATAATTAGGTGATTTTTTCCCTCCCGCATTCTCTTGTCTTTTTTTCGTATCTGCCTGGCTGGTTGTTTTAAGATAGACAGTAGGAGGATTACATATTACAATGGTTATTATAGCTAAAAAGGTTCATGAATAAGTAAATCAAGATAAATCAAGAGTAAATCAAGAAAGCCATCTTGATCAAGAGTAAGATCCAGAACTAGTGTGCTGGATAACTAGTATTCATCAAGACAGATATCATATTTTCTTCTACATTCATTCTACAGATACCATATTTTTTTTGAGTTAGAGTCTCACTCTGTCACCCAGACTGGAGTGCAGTGGCCGCTCCCGGCCACTGCAGCCTCGACCTGCTGGGCTCCGGCGATCCTTCCGCCTCAGCCTTCCGAGTAGCCGGAATTACAGGCGCGCGCTACCACGCCCAGCTGATTTTTTTAATTTATTGTAGAGATGAGGTCTTGCCAGGTTGCCCAGGCGGGTCTCGAACCCGCGGGCTCAGGCAGTCCACTCACCTCAGCCTCCCAAGGCGCGGGATTACAGGCTGAGCCACCGAGCCCAGCTCCATATTTTCTTAATTGCTGGTTACTTAATGCACCCTCATGAGCATCTCTGCAGCAACTTAATTTCAGGTTTTCCAGAGAATATATTATTTGTCCTAACACCAGTACAATATGAGATGAAAATTTATTTCTTCACACTTGCACATAACATACATGATATTCTTAAGTGTCACTAATGCGTTGGTCTCTAAAGCCTGATTTTTTTGTTTGTTTGAAATTCTTCGATGAACTACTGACCAATTGATTTTTGTTTTCTATCCCTCCCTTCCCCTTCCCTCCCTTACTCTCTTTCTCTCCCTCTTGCTCTCTCTGTCTCTCCCTTTTTCCCTCCCTCTCATCTTCCCTCTCCTCTCTTTTCCTCCCTCTCTCCCTCTTTCTTCCTTTCCTTTCTTGTCCCTATTAGTGGCCACTGGCTTTCCAGCTGGACAGACTCATTTAAAGACACGACTAGAAGAGATCAGATTGGCTGTAGAAGATGGAGCTATGGAAATCGATGTGGTCATTAGCAGGAGCTTGGTGCTGACGGGCCAGTGGGAAGGTAGGTGTATGACCTTGCCTGAGAAGTCACAATTCTTCTCTGGTAAATCAAATGGTCAAGATCTTGTAAGATGCAGCATGCTTTGGAGGTTACTGTTGCAGGTTACAAGTCAGTAGATCAGAGGTGAATTTAAGAGAAAACATGGCTAAGATTGCTTTGTGCCCTCATAAATCTAAGCAGTTGTCTATCTGCGTGAACCTTTTGGCTTTCTTTGGGTGCTTAGGTGAACAGTTATTTCCATGTAATAGATTTATAAACTTTAAGAAAAATTTTATTTTACCAGTGTGCTTTTTCTCTAGAAGAGAAGAGTTACTATTATTCTGTACTGTTTTGTTACTCTTGCATAAATCACTTCAATAAAGTCTTTTTTGCAAAGTTTATTTTAATGTATTAGTGGAAACTTGACTTTTTTATGTTCATCTTTGTGCACTTTGAGGATGTAGGATTATTAATAAGTCTGCTAAATCTGTTTTAACTCCTAGTAATCTTACACAAAGCTCATGGATATAATTTTGTATTCACCTTTGAGATTAATGATTCACCATCACATCAGATTACACTAAGGCATTGTCCATTCCAGTAACAAGCTATTGTTTTTATACATAGATACTAAAAATCAAATATATTTTACCTATGTCTTAAATATATTTTATATACTAAAGATGAGGTCATTGATAGTGAAAATAAGTATATTTCTCTTTCAAAAAAATTGTTATAACAAGTAGCTTAACCAAAAAATTTTTAACCAAGTCACAAATTAAAAACAGGATCATATATTATCTTTTATTTTTTTTTAATTTAATTTTTTTTTGAGTTGGAGTCTTACTCTGTCGCCCAGGGTGGAGTGCAATGGCACACTCACAGCCTCTGCAGCCTCCACCTGCTGGGTTCAGGCAATCCTTCTGCCACAGCCTTCCAAGCAGCTGGAACTACAGACACATGCTACCACATCTGGCTTATTTTTTCATTTATTGTAGAGACGAAGTCTCACCAAGTTGCCCAGGCTGGTCTTGAAACCCTGAGCTCAGGCAGTCCTCTTTCCTTAGCCTCCCAAAGTGCTGGGATTACAGGCTTGAGCAACTGCACCTGGCTGTATATTATCTTTTTATATATATGTATCAAAAGGCATATTTTATTCTAATTGGGGAAGCAATACCTACTCATTGTTAAAAGCAAAAATTCCCACTATTAATAAAGGAGTAGAGATGTTCCTCATAATCTCACCCCTTGAAATAACCCCTGGTAATATTACAGTGCATACTTTTACAGACTTCTTTTTCTATATACACACATGCTATCCTACCCCCTTTTTAAAGTCTGAATAAGAAACAGAATTTATTTAATATATTTTTTCCTTAACCTGACTTGCCCATATCTCATGGATATCTTTCTGTGACTTTTCTATCTGTTTATATTTGTCTGTCAAGTCTTTATCTGTCTATCTGTGTAAGCCTAATTCCATTGTTTATCAATTATGAATTGCTTTTAGTTTTGATGTAGCAAAAGTTCAGCTGATGGTTTAAACATTCAAGTATTCTCTTATACAAACTTCAGAGGTAGAAATCTCAAGGGTGTGTAGTAGCCTCATAAAGTTCTTGGGAACCTGGGTTACTTTTATCTTCTAGTTTCAAAGCATGTGGCTTCTACCGTCAAGCTTGAGGACACCTCATTGTCTGAGATGGCTTCTGAATCTCTGGCCTTTACATTTATGTTCTAGATGATAGGAAAGAAGGGCTTGTCTCGTCAAGCCTCACATACCACCTTTGCTTATTACAGTCTCATTGGCTGAGCTGAGTTACATGACCATACTTGGCTGCAAGTGAAGCTGGAAAATGTAGTTTTTAGCTTGGAGTATCAGCTACATTCCTGTATTGTCTTATTCCCATTGTCTTACTTCCCCTACCTCCATTAATGCTCATTAGCATTTATAATTTTTGCCAGGTTTAAATTCTTGACAATTCACAAATATCTTTTAGTACTTTTAATTTGTGTTCCTTTTCTTAGTATTGTCTATGGGTTTTATGACCAATTACAGTCATTCTTAAAAGGCTTATTTTAAATAGTTATACCTGTCCCTAAGTATGAGTTTTGTTTATCTGCTTTTAGTCATGGATTTCAGTTAAGATTTAAGGTTAGAATAAGAGGAAAAAGTGAGTAAATATAATATTTAAAACATATCTGCAAATAAACTTAATGTGATTTAGTTGATAAAACTATATATTCTTTATATCTTTTGTTAAACAATTGTAGTTATGGAAATATAGTTTATAACTTGTGCTTTTATTAAGCAGTTGTAGATATAGAAATATAGTTTCTATTATACTACTAATTGGAAAATAAAATATAATAGGAGATGAGTTTTGATATAATTGACTGTCCATCCCTTAATGAACGAGGAGTGGTTGTTTTTAAAAACTGATAATTTCCCAATAACAAGCATTTATGCAAAATATAATAACATGTCTTTGTCCTGGACCATACTTTTCTATTAATTCTTTTTTATAGTGTTAATAACCTCTTGACCCAAAACAAATTGAAAAGGAACATTTAATACTAGAAATGTAATTCCAAATGGAAACCTGAAATGAATTGGGATGTTTTTCACTATAGTATTTTGTCTTAATTTCGATTCTCAATTTGATTGCATGTTGTATTTTTCAGTGTCATGTTTTAATATTAGTTATTTACTAAAATATGAGACTAAATTAATTTTCTTAGAGTTTGTTGATGGAAATGTCTATCAGGCTGTTGCATTTTTAAATCCAGGGCCCTTTCCCCTGAGAACTGAGGTTTGTAGGACACTCGGTAAAGCACAATAGAAAGAATCCCCCTTTAAACCCGGCCATTCAGTGTGTCCTAGCCATTTCTTATGGAAATGGGTCCACAGTTTAGGGTATGAACTCGTATACCTCTCCTTGGGTTCTCTTTGGTGACCATTTAAAACCTCTACTTCCCTGAAACTCTGCCTCCCTCTTGGATGACCTACCTGCTACTTCTCAGAGGAAATAAAGCAGTCAGACAGGAACTTCCTCAAGGTCCTTAAATCAGGTCTACTCTTTGATCCCTCCTTTTCTCCTTCCTCCCAAGTTCAGTCCCTCTACTGTGTCTGACTCTCATCTCATGCATTTTTGGAAGTCTTACTCCTGTTGTCCTTTTTGTTTCCTCTCATATCTTCCCTTTTTCTACTAGCTCACTCCTCTTAAGCATTTAGACATTTAAAAAGGAACCCACATGCCAACATTCTTCTTCATTCCCTGCCAAAGTCTTACTTTCTTTTCTCCTCTTCATGACTAAAATTGTTGAGTCATATGTATTTGTTTGTCTTGACAAGTTCAAACTAAGACACTAATGACCTCTTATTTCACTATGCCCAGGCTTACTCCTCAGTTGTTTATTTAACTTTATGGTTCAGCAACATGTAACACAGCAGACTGCTTCTTCCATCTGGATACTCTCTGTCATAGCTTTGGTGACTACATCCTTGAGATATTTTCCTTTATGCTTCCAATTACCCTTGCTTCTCATTTGCAAGCTCCTCTACCTCTTCTGTGATTCCTGAATTGTCAGGGGTCCTCAGGTTCTGTCCCAGGTTGACTTCTTCCCAGCCTCTGTACACTTTCCCTTGGTAACTATTTCCTTACCAATTGTAGTTACCTTTCTAATGTTGAAGACTACCAAACCTCCTGAGCACTAGAACCCGAAGCTGCCTGACTCCAGAACTTGTAATCCATTTTCCCACTATATCGTGTTGTTTTTCATCCTTTTTTTCATGAAAGCAGACGTTCAAGAATAATCAGTAAATTTGAGAAAAATCAGAGAAATCTATTTTAGAAAGAAATTTACTAAAAGCACTTATGTTTCCCTGACTTTATTAACAATTTCAGTTAAGTACAACTTTTTTATGATCAAAATCGATATGGTCATATAAATGAAACATTTATTTGAAAAATGTATCAGTTATTTTAACAGCAGTTAAAAATGTGTTTTCTTTTTTGAGTCAGAGTCTCACTCTGTCACTACTTTTCTCTCAATTATTCAAAATTGTTTTCTTACCAGTTGTATTATCCTGGACTACAGTGATGCTCTCAGGGGCCACTGGGATCTTCGAGATGATTTATCCTAACAGTCCAGACTGTTGGACTTTTTGATTTATTTGTCTTTTTATTTATTATTGTCTTTTTGCCTGGTCTGCAGCCGTGAAGCTTTTTACTGTCAGATCATGTTGTGCTCATGATGGCACACTGCCCTTCCCTGCCGGTACTTCCCTCACTCCTGTCCATCTGGACATAGAAATGTAGACAACTCATTTATCACTCAGGATAGTAGTTTTAACTGGATAGGATGTGGAATATAGTGTTCAGTGATCAGAATCACCTGACACACATTTTCAGATTTTTTGTCCTAGCTCCTCTCCTCACAGAATCTTCTAGTTCTTGGTTCCATATAGTTCAAGTGCTGGATAACTGAAGCATTGTTGAATGTACATATTGATTAATTAGTACACATTGTATTTCTCATGTACGTCCATTCATTTAGCCCAGATCTGCAGCTTGCTGTAAACAGGAGGTTTGTTGAATAAAGTGTTATTGTAGTAAATTTAGCTAAGAAATGCATATGCTTCTATGTTCATGGAAAAAGAATTTTTCTGTCCCTGGGTGGGCTGTGGAGCTGTATGTTCTGTGATGAAGATAGCAGTTAGGGGGAAACATCCACGCCATTAGCCAGGCCAGACAATCATCGCTGGAGTCACAGTCAGACCCGGAACAAAAACACTGTGGAGTAAGAAGGAAGGTTAGCACTGAGAGAGTGGGAAGAGTTGAGAGCAGTCTTTGCATTAGACAGACCTAGTTTGGAATCCTGGCCCTACCATTAGTAGCTGTTTACTCTTGGACAGGCTATTCTCTGTGCCTTCTGTTCCCTCTATGTAAAATAGGGATAATGACACCTACTTCACAGGATTGCAATAGGGATGAAATTAGATAATGTCTACAAAATGATCATCCTGTTGCTTGCCCCAGATGAAGCCCTCCATGGCTGCTGAAAAGTTCCCTCCTCCTTTTCCTCCTCCTCCTCCTCTTGATGATGATCTGTTGCCAAGGAGAGTGACCACATAGCATGTGTATGAAATGAATGAAGTGGAACTCTAAAAACTTGGATTTTGGTCTTTGTGATTTTGATAATTTACATCTAATCTTTGAGTAAACACTTCACTTCTCTCTGCTTCATTTAGATAAGCTACAAATGAGGGGATAGGACATAATGATTTTTACACCCCTTTAAAACTATAATGATCTGTGATTTTACGTTTGGTGTTTTCATTTCTAGTGAATATTATTCCTATGGTTAGTACATGTAATACAAAATTTCTTTATGGTAATATTGAAGTTGACATCAACATTGCATTCCTTAAACAGTTCTTTGAAGAAAGCATTCAACCACAGAAATGGCTCATCATCTCATAAATCTTATTGGACAAGTTTTAAAAATTAAATACTTTTCATGCTCTGTAAATTTACAGAGGTATTCATCTTACTTTTTTTATGACCTCTCTCTATTGCATATATTTACCTAATATATTTACCAGTGAAAGGGAAATGCTATCAGATTCTCACTTGTTCAGGAATCTAGCTCCTTGAGACCAAGACCTAGAACTGGCTTTACAAGTTTTGGGAGACTCATTCCACACTGGGTACCAGCAGACATGACTCCTGAGGTGGCTAGGATTGTCTCAGATATCTTGCAGCATCTTACGGTCAGTGGAACAATTGGAAGTATTGCCTGTCTTCTGTATCCAGAGCCTCATGTACTTTTCATCTCCTTCAATTGTTCACCCCTGAGTTGCTCTCCTAGACTTGGTTTGTGGAGTACATATCTCATGACTATCGAGTTTTAGAATGAGAGGATGAAATATCAGGACCAAAGCCACAATGTCTTTCATTCTCTTGTATGAAACAGATCCTAAGTGTGAATCGGGGTAGTAATCTATTTTTCCTATTTTTACACAAGATGGATGGTAGAAAGAACTTCTCCGAAAATAAATTGGTATTTTTTTATTTAATAGAGCTGTTAATCATAATGCCTTTTTAGAAAAGCAATCTCTAATTCTATAGACATGATCCAAAATCTGTGGTTTCTCTGTTTTGGAAATTGTTTATGACAGAGAAGTTTTGGAGATATTTATAACAACTGTATGCTTTTGTGTGTGTGTGTGTGTGTGTGTGTGTGTGTGTGTGTGTTAATGCTATAGGTTTTTAAAACTGCAGATACTACTGACAAAAAAGTGTGTGTTTTAACTCTAGTACGTTGTTTTATTATCTGGTTTTTTAGCTCATCTCTGTTTTAGTCTTACAAGATTAATTAGTTGCTTTGGTGGATGAAACTGTGTTCTTGAACATACTGTAACTTTTTTGGTTTAAAAGATTGTTGTACAATTTTATATTAAGTGTTTTACTGTACATGTAATTATCTTAAGAGTTATTTTCAGGCCATTCTTTTGCAATGTTGAACATCTTTCTGATACTTAAAAATAATTGCTTAGATTTGTTCGTTAACAATTATTTTTTAAGTGCCTTCGAATAGCATGAAATATAAAATGAAATCTACTTTATGACTTTTAGATAGGAAACATAGTCTTTAAACATTTGCATTTTTATTTAAATCATAATTCTATACGTGAAAGCTTTACTAAAATAGTTTTCTATGTCTAGAGCAGTGCTTTTCTAGAAAACAGATTACCAGCTGCTTCACAATTAAGAATATACTTTCCTTTTAGGTGGAACCTAAGAGAAACAAGTTAATTTTAAATAGAGAAAAGTAAAATGCTATAGATGTGAATTTCAACTGGCTTGTGGGGCAGTCTGCCTTGCCACTTGTTAACCTGTTTTGGATGCTGTTTCAGACAGATACAGTATGACCTCTTTGCTCCCTTTCTACACCTTGGATCTACTCTCTGGTGCACATGGGCCTTTCCCAGTGTGGCTGAGTTCTCAGATTCCTGTCAGTGAGCACTCTACTGACACCACCTCACTTGTTTTTCAGCTGGAAATGACAGACAGAGGCCAGGTTATGACCTCCACTTCTCATCAGTGTGGCAGTAGTAGGAGGGTTATGGGGCGACAGACAAGAGACAATGCCTTTGCTAGCTGTGCCTCTATATTGATTAAGCATCTACAGTGTAATATATCCTGGGCTTCTACACCCACTTTCACTACTCCTGAAAACCTCATTATAAGTCAAAACATTTATTAATAGGTTTTTAATGTGACATCACTATGCCAGCCACTTTCCTGGTATATGTGTTTTGTTAAATTTTGCATTATTCTGACTAATTCACAGTTGTGGTGTTAGAATTCCATTTTCATTTGTCAGGCATGTTTTATATAATAGTCTTCCAAATTATTATTTTTCTTGTACGTGGCAAGAATTGTTTTCTTTTTTTAATAAGAAAATTTCAGTTTTTGTAATGTTTGATATTTTTAACAATGAACATGTATTACATGTGAATATGTAAGCAGAAAAAGTAATAAAGCCTTTAGGAAATAAGATCATGATGTTTGCAGATTTAACTATAAGGATACTTACTGAAGTATTATTTTTAACAGCAAAAATCTGTTAAAAATCTGTTAAAAGATGATTGGATAATTTTTATGTTCATGTGATGGAAGATTTTGTGACTATTAAGATTGTGTTATAGACCTCTATTTATTAATATGGAAAGGTGTTGATTATATACTGAGCATACTACAAAATAGTATACACCATGTATAATCACATTATTTTTAGTTTTAATAAGAGTGGTTCAAAATCTCAAAAACCTTCCCATATGAAAAATACCTGGATGCTAAACAAGTTACAACAAACATATATCAAACATATCTTTTTAACTTTTATTTTTGAATAATCTTAACTTATAGAAAAGTTTCAAAATTAGTACACAAAACCAGTTTACTCATCACTCAGATATCCTAATTATAAAATTCTACCCATTTACTTTTTTTCCTTATTCTTTCTATGTGTGTACATATATAAATTATGTATATATCTATAATTTTTTCCTGAACTATTTGAGGTGAATTTGCAGACCTGTTGATCCATTTCCTTTCAATGGTTCAGTGTGCATTTCCTAAAAACAGGGACTTTTTTAAGTCGGGGTCTCACTGTGTTGCCCAGGCTAGAGTGCAGTGGCACGACCACAGCTTATTGCAACCTTTATCTTCGGGGCTCAGGTTATTCTTCCGTCTCAGCCTTCCAAGTAACTGGGACTATAGGTGTGTGCCATCACATCCAGGTAATTTTTTGAATGTTTTTGTAGACATGAGGTCTCACTATGTTCCCCAGGCTGGTCTTGAACTCCTGGGTTCAAGCAATCCTCCTACCTTGGCCTCCCAAAGTACTGGGATTACAGATGTGAGCTACCACGCCCAGCCAAAACAGGGACACTCTTGTATCAAAACCACAGTATACCGTAAAAAATCAGGAAATTCACATTGATACTATACTGCTATTAAATTCTCGGATTGCTCCAATTTTGTAGATTGTCCCAATAGTTAGGTCTAGGATCAACTGTTTCATGTTGCTTTAGTATTCTTCAGTTTGGAAAAGCCCTCAGTCTTTCTTTGTCTTTGAAGATTCTAGGCCCATTATTTTGTAAAACATGCTTCAATTTGCGTCTAGTTGGTATTTTCTTATGATTAGATTCAGGTTATGTACTTCTGGCAGGCATACCACAGAAGTTTTGCTCTGTTCTTCCCAGTACATTATTTCAGTAGTAACAGGATGTTAATTTGTCCCATTATTGATGTTACTTTTTTCTTGACTAAGATAGTTTCTGCCAAGTTTCTCCATTGTAAAATTAATAAGTATTTTGCATTTTAATAAGTAATTAATACAGATTATGAATGGAGATATTTTGAGACTATATTAATATCCTGCTCCTCATCTAACTTTTATTCACTATTTTAGCATTCATTGATAATTTTTCAGTTGCCAAATGGTGATTTTCTAATTCCATCGTTTTTTTCTATACGTATTAGTTGGCAATAACTTTCCTCCCTCCCTCCCTTCTTTTATCCTATTTGCAACAATTCATAAATACTCAGATTGTCCCAGATTTGGCTAGTGATAGCTGCTTCAAGCTGACTCCTTTGTCCTTTTTATGTCACCATCATTCTTTGAGAACTTCCTTGCTTTCTTGTAATAGATGTTTCATGCGTATCTTTGACTTTTCCTACCCCAGCCTTGGAATCAGCCATTTCTCTAAGGAACTTTGGTTCCTTTTAATGATGAATTGTATTTAGAAACCAAGATCTGGGTGCTAGGCATACTTGTTGATATTTGGATGTTATTATTTCTAGGCCCTCTCAGTAGACAGATCAAGGAAATACATGAATATACGCATATACACAGTGCACACATATAAGCACACATGATCTGTATCTTTTTCTCTATCTGTCGTCTATCACCTATCTATTTATCTATCTATTTATCTATCTATCTATCTATCTATCTATCTATCTATCTATCTATCTATCTATCTATCTATCTTAGGACACATGAATTCACACTGGAGACATCTATTACAATCCAACATTACATTGTTTATTCTCACCTTCCCCCTTTCCATATTTATACCCTTCTCTCTTGTCAGTGAGAAATCTTTCTCTTATTATCTTCATTATGTTCATCTTTTTGACCAATACTCTCTGAGACAAGCCCTGAGGGTTGTCTTCCTGGCTCAGTACCACTGGCTGAACTTGCCAAGTCTTCTCCAACCCCCAGAATTCCCAGCCCTCACTGGTGAGGGTGTCCCTCACCTTCCCTGGCAGAGCTGACTACAAGTCCCTCCTCACCTTGCCTTCTCACCCTCCCCCGCAAATCTGGCAGCACTTGTGCCAAAAGTTTCCTCAGGCCCTGGTGACATGCCAGGGCCAATTTCTCTCCACCTTCATGGCAGTGTGTGGCTAAGAGGACCCTTGCTTCCTCTTCCTGTCTGTGACTGAGAACTTCCAAAGATAGAGTTCAGAATTGTCTTTCTAAATCACTAACAAGAGGCTATTTGGCCTTAGTTATAACAGCATAAACTTTTAGAGTAAATCAGAGTTTATCTTCATTTTATATGTGCTTATTGTCAAAGTTAGATCTGAGGAAAAATAATTGACTACCTTCTTAATTATTTGAATAATTATGTTTATATTCTTTCCCAGATTTTGACAAGGGTTTGAACTGTGAAAGTAAAGCTCTTCTATCTAATCTAGAGGCGAAAAATGAAGTTTGGAGAGATTCAGTAACTTTCTATAGTAACATAGCTAATCAGTGGCTGAGCAAGGGCTGGAAACTCCTGATTCAAGTATGGGAACTCTACTGCAACACCAGGCCTTTGTTGTGTTGCCATGCGGAAGGCTAATACAGCAATTTCTAGATTATTTTTAGTATATTAAATTATACAAAATTAAGTGCTTTATGTTTTTGGATTACCTTGGAACTTTTCATTCTATGCAACCTTTTTTCCCTAAAAGAATGAAAACCAGGTCCTAGGATTATAACTCTTGTCTGTGAAGTGAGTAGTTTGAACTAGGTGGAAGTTGACATCCCTTTAGGTTCTAGGTTTTGTTTACTCCAGGTTCTAGGTTTTGTTTACTTGAAGCACTTCAACTTTTATTTTCTTGAACATACATTTTAATTATAGGGTATGTGCATGCAGGTGCTTGTGCTGAGATGGAGGAAGAAAAGTTTAAAGAAATAAAATTTTATTTCAGGTCTGAAGACGTGAATTCTCCTCTCTGCTCTATCACTGACTTCATGATAAGATTTTGGGCAAGCCAATTATCTCTCCATATTTCACTTTTTACATCTGAAATGTGGAGGCAACTGCCCACTATGAGCGTTTTTGATGGAAGAAACTTTGAAAACATAGGATATTTCTCATTCTTTTTAGTAATTATTCCTCATGAAGAATTTTTTAGAAAGGAGATCTCTGGAACTTGTTACTTCACTTGTAATTTCCTCTGCATGTGTAGTCTAGCAATGGTTTTAAAAATCCACACCCTACCGCTGTCTTTTCCTTCTAACATAGGGGAAAATCTACCCTCATTGTTTTGCTCATTTATATTGAAAAGAAAGTGTTAACTGAGTTTGTTAAAGGACATGATTTGAGATTGACTGGGTTACATTTCAGCTATCAAGTCACTTTGATATCATCTATCTAGATTCCAAGGTACCTATCATTGTATTGTCAAAGTACTCAAAACTACCTAAACACTAATGCTGCTTCTTTGTGGTTTTCATGGCTTGTGTTGGAGTGGAGTAGTCTGTTTTTTCACATATGTAAGATCTGCAAATTCTAATTGTGCTTTCATTGGTATTAGGTCAACAATTGCTTTGTTTTGTTCTTTAAGGTTATTTTTAAATTTCTGGGAGTATATAAGGAAAAATATGGGAAGCTAGTTTTGAATGATTAGATATCTACTAAGTGCCTGATTCTATTTTAGCCATGTATTATTTAATCTACACAAAAATACATGAGCACACTGAGCCTCCCTAAGTAATTAGACTTGGAGAAACGGAATAATTTTTAAATGTTTATGTAACTAGCAAGTAGCAAAAACAGTAGTATCTCAAGAGTCTGTGCTATTCAAAGGAGCGTGGGCTCCATGTTTAAAAACAAACTTGTTTGTAATTTATAGTAAACTTTTCCCCCCAGACTGCTCTTCTGGTGCCCCAAAGAGGTTTTATTTTATGTTCTTTAAGAAACTTAGATCATGGTATCCTCTGCTTTTTAAGTTCTTTCCTACTCTTAGCCTGATAAGCACTGACCAGTAATAGTAACACCATGGTCACTGCCCTTCCAATACCTAGGAAACTGGAACTGGTGTTCCTTGAGCATTAGTATGTGCTAGATATTGTCCTTACCAGTTTATGTGTATGAACCTATTTAATACTGAAAATAACTCCATGAGGTGTACATACTACTATTATTTCCATTTTATTAATGAGGGAGCTGGGATAAAGGTTAAGAGTTAAGTAACATGCCCAAACCAACAAATAAAGGGCAGAGATGTGGTATGAACTCAGGTGGTTGGGGGAACCTATATGTTGTCCACTACATCATAGTTCCTCAGGACATACTTATGAGTTGAAACTGATGAAGCTAGTTGTGGTTAGGCTAAGCTGGAAGAGGATTTATTGGGAAGACATAAGGTGGCTTACTGAATAAATAGCCAGCTTGGAGATCTAGGTTTGCTAAGCAAGCAGGACTGTGATAGACTGGGGAGCAGAGTACAGGCAGATTGTACCATGGGAAGAGTTTGTTCACAGGACCATTGCCAGTGCTGTCACTGGCCATCAGGAGTACCATACTGTTGGCTGGTGGCTGGCCACTGGGCCACTGGGCTTTTGGATCTGCTGCTGTTGCTGATGCTGCAATATTTTTTTTAAAAGTTTAACTATTTCATCTTTGCATCACTCTGTAAGATTCAAAGGCCTGAGTAGAAACAATCACTTGATGTAGCCCAGGTAACATTCAAAAAAGGCCAGATTGGTTATGTGTTTTGATTTAATTATTCTGGTCAGGGTGGTAACTGAAACAAATGAGAACTTTCTAAGTGTTGAAACTTAAAGATTAAAATACTTTCTCAGAAAAAATTGATCCTGTTATGTGTTGAAATAGGTCAGTAAAATATTTAAGAAACTGGCAGTTAAAGAATCAGAAGGCACTGGTTACATATTTGTTAAATCTTGTTAATCTCTAAGTGACCACTTTTGGTTCATTCTGTTTGGATCATGGATTAAAGAGCATAACTTCCAAATGACTGGTAACTGGCTGAGTCATAAAATACATCTGGTTTTTATGGCTAATTTTAATGGTATTTAAAGAAATTCACTGGGTATCAAAGGTAGTACTTCTTAGAAAAGGTTAGTGGTTTTGTTCATAAATAAGGTTGTGATCAGTGTTTTAAGAACTTGATTTAAGAGCTCAAGTTCACTTTAACAAATGCTGTAATAAAATATTTTCAAGGCTTATCTGATGGCTCACTGAGTGTAAGCACTAATCCATACAAAATTTCAGTTCAGTACAAGGATTTGGGTCAGACCATGAAATAAGATTCAATTTTTATCACATAACACTTAATGAAAACTCATTTTACTAGAATTCTGAACTTAATAATAATGATCAAGCTTTTTGAGTGCTTATAATATGTCAGACAGTGTGCAAAGTACTTTATTTATATCTCTTTTAATCCTCATCATTACCTTATAAAGTAAATATTATTATTGACACTCTAAGGCAGAACTGGGGCTGAGAGAGACAGCTTGCCTGAGGCCCCACAGGAAGTGATGGAGTTGGGTTTTAATTAATTTTATTTATTTTAAAGATGTGGGGTACAATTTAGGGTTAGACATACAACCGTTGATTATGTAGGTACCCTTGTTGATGAGGTTTGCCCCTCCCTCTCCTAGCAGTTTCCCTCAACTGCCAATCCCACCCCCACTCCCCTGGCAGTTTCCTATTACTGCCAATCCCTTTTGAGTTGGGTCTTAAATTCACGTTTGTCTGGCTCTAAAGCCTGCCTTTAATGGTAGTACTATATTGTGGAAGAAGAAAAATCATTAACTAATAACTTAACTTTGTATTAGCATTCTTGAATGTTTATATCAGGAGGTTTCCTTGTTCCTTTTCTCAGAGAACAATTTTCTGGTTTAGATTCAGTAACTGGAGAACTGTCATTCCATCCAAGACTTATTCAGTTAAAATAATATAAATTGTTATCGCTACATAGTCTATTACTGTTTCTAATATTCTTACACAGTTTGTCACATTGGAAGTATAATTAAGATGATTTTCTCCCAGGTTAGGTGGATGGGCAGGGTAAGTAAGGTAGGTGGTATGGCATCTCAAGTACTCAAAACTGCCTGTTATTAAGAATTTATGAAAATAGTCAATCCTTTCATGAAGAACCTTCCGTGGGTACCATCTCTTGGTAGTAACAGACTCTAAACTTACCAAGGATCTTAGAATAGAATACTTGTTTTCATTTGTATTCAACTTTTACTTTCAAGCTTCAAGTTAAGTTCAGGTATTGTAGGATTGGGAAGGCAAGTTTTGTTCAAATTAAGTTTTGACTTAGTTTGCAAACCAGACTAATTTTTGGTCTTTTATATATACTTTAGTAAACCTGTGAATTATAGAACTCTCATCTTAGCATTAAAAAGTACTTATCCTAACCCTTATTATGAATATTTCCCTCCTGCTCAGTTTAGTCCATGGGCTTATAAAACTGTCTCTTATAAAAGACACACATACAAAGGAAAGAAAAAGCCTTCGTCCTGATAGCATGAGAATAGCCCGAGTTCAAGAAATGAGAGTAGCACGTCTGATACAGGGTAAAAGTCCAAATCCACTGGTGTAATTGACAAAAGACCTAGATAATTTTTCAAAAATTTTAATACCCATTATATTGGTTATATTACTTTTGTACTAAAGTCCCATTACCTTTAATATAAAAATGTTACATTGATTATGAAATATGAAATGAATATGGGTGCTATGTGAAACTCTAGAATGCCAGATGTGGTTCTGGGGTCAAGGACTCAAGGGTTAGTAGATTCAAGGCAGCATCTCAGAGCCTCTTTACAGATGTCTTTGTGTATATGTATCCAACACTACCTGGCCAGGCTCAACACTTTTTAGACATAAACTATATAGACATGCACTCTGGCGAGTAGTGAGACAACCTTTATATCTTTATTGTCAGTAGCAGAGCTCTCAGGAAAGGACTGCTTTATATTTCAACCAAAGAACCTGTTATGTGTGAAGGGAAGAACTAATAAGGATCTGGAAATTTTTTCCCATTATTTTGCAGAGTGGTATACCACTGTATGTATGGTAGGTAAATTTGTTTTTTCTTATAAATAACCGTCATACAGAAAAGGTAGAAATTATTTATAATTTGCATGTCATTATAATGATGTTTGAAAAACTCCATGACTCTGGACCTCGGGCCAGAGCTTAGAAGCGGTTTCATGGTAGCAAACTAAGCATTCCTTACAACAGCATGTGAACTGCAACAGAATGCTCTAGGCAATATTAAATTGGGGTGATTTTTAGAAAGTGACAAATGTTTTATGTTTCCTAAATGTGAAATGGGTTCTACTTGCTCTAAACGGCTGCCAAGTTATGTTATCACTTGCCTGCTTTGTAACTGCCTCAATTATTTTCTTCCTCAGCCCTGTATGATGAGATTCGTCAGTTTCGCAAGGCCTGTGGGGAGGCTCATCTCAAAACCATATTAGCAACAGGAGAACTTGGATCTCTTACTAATGTCTATAAAGCCAGTATGGTAGCCATGATGGCAGGTAAGCATTTTATATTCAAATGATGTTTTATACTGGATTGATGTTTTTAGGAGAAATAAGTAAGTGAAAGCATTTAACTATTATTAAAAGTACTAATAACCATTTGGAATTTTTTGTGGGAGAGATCAGTTATTTTGTAAATACATTTGCAATGTGAAGTGGTCAAAAACTCTTGGCTTTCTTCCACATTTTTTGTGGCTTCATTTCATTGCTGCACTATTCCTATAAGGCAGTAGATGGCTCTCTTGTTAGTGAATTGCCTTCTGTTTTATTCTTTGATTATTCATTCATCAACATATGTTAGACAGGAATTTCTTTAACTCAGATTTATTCTTCTCTGTGAATTTAAGCTTTTTATTTTTTCCTCAGCGATGTGCATCTGTATTATCTGAGACAGTCTCTGCTTTTGTTTGTGGTAATTTTTCTTTTAATTTAATGCAGTATCTTTTTTAAAATATATTTTCAAAGGTAAATTACTTATTCTTTTTCTCTGTAAACAGCAGATCTTTTCGTTCAGACCTTTAAGCTTGAAACCTAGAAGTCATGCTTGATTCGATTTTCTTTTTCTCCCCTTTACAAAAATCAGTGAACAAGTGTTGAGAGTTCTCTCAAGACCTGTTTACTGTTTCTAATACATCTCTCCATTTTGAGTGCTGCTGTCTTAGGCCACCATCATTCTCCACAGAGATTATTTCAGCTAGTTTCCCTGTCTCGACTTTTGTCCCTCTCTCGTCTCTTCTCCACAGTGTTGCCAAACTGATCTTTAAAAAATGTTGATTGTGGTTTGCTTGCTTAAAATGCTTCAGTGGCTTCCCTTTATCTCCAGGGTAATGTGTAAGTGTTCTAATTCTTAGTTTCTAAAGGGTCTTTCCTAAAACCCTACCTGTGCCTCTGCCATCTCATTTTCCCTTCATGCCTTATTCTCCAGCTGTGAAGGAATTACTTGCAGTTCCCTATAGGTGGTGTCATCCAACCCTTCCAGGTATTTTTTCATGCTGAGCTCTCCTGTCTGTAATGCCTTTTTGCCTAAACAACTCCTTAACATCTTTGGGTTAGCACAAGTGTCACCCTTTTCAGGACTATTTCCCTTGTTACTGCATCCTCCCTCAACACTTGGTGTGTGCCCCCAAAGCATTCTGTTAAATCCTCTATCAGATAACTTATCATACTATATTGTATTGAGTATTGAATTTCTAGGCACCATGCTAGGGACCTCCATATTTGGATGAAGATTCTTGGTTTCTCCAGTCTTTAATCTGGGCCATTCATTGTAGTTTCCCTCTAGATTTTTACACTCTTATGTACTTTTCGAATACTCTGTCGGGCCTAATAGATCATTCCTTGGATCTCTACTGAAAAATCAACCTACTAAGCTATTGCTGTGGTTACTGCTGCTGTGTCTATTAACAGAAAATATCTGTCTTTGTTGTCAGATTTAGAGCAAAATTTCTGCAAAAGAACACTTTCAACAGTTGTTCATCTGTGATGTTGGGATTTCAAAGGCTCACAGGAGTAGAAGACTCACTGTAACTCTTAGGAATCTGGGTAAACCCCCTTAGAGTCTTTGGTAGATAAGTAGCCTCTCTTTCATACTCCTTGCTGGGTCAGGGTATTGTTAACCCAGGTAACAAAGTAAAAGTTTGTAAAAGTTTGTAGCAGCCACTTGTAGTATATGCTCTATGGTAGCCACACTGCTGGTTGTACACAGGAGGCTGAGATACTCCTTACAGTCTCAGTCTCATACGAGCCAGTCTTGGGGCATCTCTTACTCTGGCTGTGTATACAGGTCACAGTGAAGCTGTATTCTTTCTGGGAGGAGAGCAAACCCTGTCTTGCCCAGGGAACTAACTACTCATGATAGGAATATGGTATAAGGTCATCATGCTTTGGAAGCTTCAGTTCCATCCTCTAACCCTCTCCTCTATGTTATAAAATGTGATCAGAAACATGCTCTCCCTCTGTCTCTTCCTGTCTTCTTATTTCCCTGTCCATGTTACTTATCTACTTTATTTCTTCATTTAATCATTATTTATTAAGCATTTAATATGAGCAATAAAACTGTATTTGTGGTGTGTTTTACTAGATACTTTTTAATATTCCTTAATCTTCATATCAGTTCTGAAACTGAAAGCAGAGATTAAGTGATTTGCTTAAGGTCATAAACCTAATAGGTCACATACATCATGATTTGAACCCAGGTGTTCTGGCTCCAGTTTTATTGCTGTTTCAGTTGTAACACAGCTGTTTCCCAAGGTGCTATGCTAGATGTAATCATGAATGAAGGGCACAATCTTTGTGAAGTACAATACATGCAAGCATCTAGCACAATTCTTGGCCCATAGTTTATACTTTCTATTCTGCTTAGAAGGTATATAATAGAATTGAAGTAATTTTAAAAGAACTTCAAAAATTTTGAAATATTTTTATATCCTTCTTCCAATTTTGTGTGTGACTCTGACAAAATCCTCAACAAAAATAATTTTTAAATTTCTCATTAAATTAAATTGTTTCTTCTGTGATTTTTAAATTAGTTTTTTTTTTTTTTTTTGAGCTGGAGTCTCACTCTGTCGCCCAGACTGGAGTGCAGTGGCCGCTCCCGGCCACCGCAGCCTCGACCTGCTGGGCTCCGGCGATCCTTCCGCCTCAGCCTTCCGAGTAGCCGGAACTACAGG
>CAUYQG010072795.1:0-26903 GCA_963574415.1 Tarsius wallacei | reverse complement strand
ACTGGAGTGCAGTGGCCGCTCCCGGCCACCGCAGCCTCGACCTGCTGGGCTCTGGCAATCCTTCCGCCTCAGCCTTCCAAGTAGCTGGAACTACAGGCGCGTGCTGCCACGCCTGGCTAATTTTTTATTTATTGTAGAGATGAGGTCTCGCCAGTTTGCCCAGGCGGGTCTTGAACCCGCGGGCTCAGGCAATCCACTCACCTCAGCCTCCCAAAGCGCGGGATTACAGGCTGAGCCACCGAGCCCGACTGGAGGTCAACTTTTTAAATGGGATTTAAGGAATGACTAGGAATTTGCCTGGCAAAGGGAAAGGATTTTTCAAGGCAGAGAAAATATCTTGAGTTAACGAAAAGTCATAGTGGGCTCTGAGGAACAGTGGTGGGTTACTGAAGCAGAGGTCATCCAAGGAGTGTCAGGGGAAAGACTGGGGAGAGAGCTGGGGCCAGACTGGGACGGACCCTAAGGAGCAAACCAAGGATTTGGCACTGATCCCATGGGCCTCAGGAGTCAACAGAGGTAGGAGGAGAAATGATGTGAGTTGATTTACTTTTTATAGAAATAAGTCTGGTGCCAGCAGACTGGAGTTTAAAAACACAAGAGGCAAGAGAAGGAAATGAGGGGAATCCAAATAGGAAAAGAGGAAGTCAAGTCATCCCCCTTTGCAGATGACATGATTCTATGCCTCGAAAACCCAAGAGAATCTGTCAAAAACCTCCTTGCACTAATAAAGGGTTTTGGCAAAGTCTCAGGGTATAAAATAAATGTGCAAAAGTCAGTCGCATTCCTATACACCAACAGTAAACAAACAGAAACCCAACTAAAAAGCATAATGCCTTTCATAGTAGACACACACACACACATACACACACACACACACACACACACACACACACACACAAATGAAATACCTTGGCATCTTCCTAACCAGAGAAGTCAAAGACCTTTACAACAAAAGCTACAATACACTGCTCAAAGAAATAAAAAATGACACAAATGGAAATATATTCCATGCTCATAGATTGGAAGAATCAACATGTTAAGCTGTCCATCCTACCCAAGGCAATCTACAGATTTAACCAATACCCATTAAATTACCAGCAGCATTCTTCTCAGACCTGGAAACAACAATACAGGAATTCATGTGGAAACATAAATGACCACGAATAGCCAAAATAATCCTCAGCAAAAAACAAAACAAAACAAAGCAAAGCAGGAAGCATCACACTCCCAGACTTTAACCTTTATTATAAAGCTACAATAATCAGAACAGCCTGGTACTGGTACAAGAACAGGCATGTAGACAAATGGCTCAGGATAGAGATTCCAGAAGAGCTCCCTTTTAAAAGTTGGTGCACTGTTACAGTGGCAGCCGTGGGAGCCCAGGCTGCTCTACAGATTTGGGTGAAAACCAGCCCCAGCTGGAAGGTCAGCCACTGCCTTGTCCATACCAGGTGACCTCTCACTCGAGCAGTGGTTCCTCAATGTTCTGTCTCTGGAGATGTATCTCCTCTATTTCTAACTGACAAAATCATTTCAGTCCATCATGGGTCAAGCTCTTTCTTTCTCATGGAAGACATTCTTTCTCCTTGAAGATAATAATCTCTGTAGTTAACTTCCGTTGCCTGCAGGGTGGTTGCCTGACCCTCTGCCCCACGTGTCTCTATATGCAAGTCAGTTGTAGTACTCCCGGTTTTGTTAGCTGTTGTTGACTTGTTTCTGGAATGAAGCTATGAACTTCGGGAAGTCTGGGCATTTGACTCTGGTTCATCTTTGAGCTTCTGGCACACAGGGGCTTTATGACCCAAGCTTCCCGAATTGAGGTTTTAATGAAAGAACGAAAGGGCATATTTCACTCCCCTTTTGCCAACATCCTCCACTGTTCATCAGAATTACTCATCCACGCCTACCCAGTAAAGGCAGAACATTTAGGAAACCAGACACCCCAGGCAGTTTCTGGAGCACGCTCTCCAGAACCACGAAGATAAACACAAAATGCACTCCTGCTGCATTCTGAGGAGAGATCCTCAAAGGTCGTCAGGTTCAATGGCGTTCAACCCTGGCTGTACGTTAGATTCATCTGGGGAGCTTTTCAAAAATACTCATGTCCAGCCCTACCCCCAAAGATTTTGATTCAGCTGGTCTGGGGTGGGAATCAGGCTTTGCTGGAATTTTCTAAAAGCTCCTCGGGGCTTCTCATATGTAGCCAAGTTTGCAAACCACTGCTCTAGTCTAAAGCTCCTCACTAAATATTTGAATGAAGGGGTTAGAAAGATCCCTGTCTGGGGAGGTAATGGCCTCTCCATAAGACCACAGACTGGTGGCCGAGTTGCCAGCCATTCATCCCCGGCTTCCCTAAGCACCTTCACTGTCCAGTCCTGTCGTCCAGCAGACCTACCTACTTCTCCAAGTCCGCGCATTGGATTCTGGGTCATTTTTGAGCTCCCGGCATGTAGGAGGCCGTCCCTTCTGCCCAGAGACAAGAACCTCATTCAAATCGATTAATGGCAGACATAAGCAGACAGGGCGTGACGATTCTAAAGTCAGATCTCCTTTTTTCAGACCATACATTGGATTTTGAACGTTTTATTGTATGTATTTGCCAGGGCTGCCATAACAAAGTGCCACAGATTAGGTGGCTTAGACAACAGAAATTGACTCACACTTCTGGAGGCTGGAAGTCTGAGATGAAGGTGTCAGCAAGGTTGGGTCCTTCCAAGGGGTCTGCCCTTGGCTCGTAGGTGGCCACCTTCTCCGTGTCTTCACCTGGTCTTCCCTCTGTGTGTGTTTGTGTCTGAAGTTCCCATTTTTATGAGACACCGGTCCAGCTGGATTACGGCCTACTCTGATGACCTCATTTAACTTAATTCTCTCTGTAAGACTCTTTCTCTAAACAAGGTCAAGTCGGGTATACTGAGGGTTAGGACTCCAGCAGATCTTTTTCTGGGAGGGGGGTGATACAGTTCAACCCATAACAAATACCATCCAAGCCAGCCCCCTTGGCTGCAGCCTTTAGTGCATATAGCCATATATATATATATATATATATATAAACACATATTTTTTTTTTCTTTTTGAGTCAGCATCTCACTCTGTTGCCCAGGCTGAGTGCAGTGGCACCATCACAGCTCGCCAAAGCCTCAACCTCCTGGGCTCAGGCAGTCCTTCTGTCTCAGCCTTCTGAGTAGCTAGGACTGCAGGCACACGCCTTCACACTTGGCTACTTTTTTTTTTTTCAGTCAGAGTCTCACTTTGTTGCCTAGGCTGGAGGGCAGTGGCACAATCACAGCTCACTGCAGCTTTAACCTCCCAGACTCAGGCAATCCTTCCGTCTCAGCTTTCTATACTTGAAAGGAACTACAGGCACACACTACCATGCCCGGCTAATTTTTCTTGGCTTATTCTAGAGATGAGGTCTCGCCAAGTTGCCCAGGTTGGTCTCGAACCCGTGGGCTCAGACAGTCCTCTCACCTCGGTCTCCCAAGGTGCTGGGATTATAAGTGTGAGCCACCCAGCCCAGACTTTTTTTGATTTATTGTAGAGATGATGTCTTGCTATGCTGTCCAGACTGCTCAAACTCCTGGGCTCAGGCAGTTCTCTGCCTAGGTGCCCCTCGGTGCTGGGATTCCAGGCGTGAGCCACCACGCCCAGCTTGTTTTTTTCTTTACTCCCATCCTACCCCCCAAATTGCTCAAAGCATGGAACCCTGGGTTGGTTGCTTATCAGCATTCAGCATGAACCTGCCCACTGACTGACATCTGTTTTCCTGGCCTCTGGGGACACTTGGGGGACTATGGTTTGTGTTCAGACTCCCCCTGAGGTGAATATAATTTTTCCACAGTGGCAGGAGCAGCTAAGAGGCTGAAAGGTGAACTGTGAGGATGCGTCCCCCACACCGTCCATGAAGGTTGGAGTCCAGGGCTGGGGGTTAGACGTCAGTTGGATCCGATGAGTGAACACTCTGGATACGAGGGATTCAGTTTAGAGTGACGGTGCTTTGGACTGTACATGTGTTAACACTAGTGAACAGGTGAGGGAATGGCAGGAATGGGAGAGGAAGCCAAGTTGGGTTCCCAGAGCATTCACTACTGAGTCCAGAGCTTCTCAACCTGAGTCTACCCACAGGGTGAGGGGTGGGGGTGGGGAGGAGTCCAAAAAACTGAATAGAAAAAAATTTGTTTATTTTTATGAACTGGAATTTTGCATTTCCTTCCATTATGATTGCAGGCAACAAACCTGTGGTGATCACCCATAGAAATTGCAGAGTTGACTTTGTATGACATTTAGAGTCATTGTTGATATCTTGAAATATTGTTATGCTTATCGGTCCTTCAAAGTTAAGTTGGTTGTGAGATTTGCCACGAGGTCGTATTCATTAAATATTACCATGGTGAACAGTTTAAAATTTTTTGACTCCTACGTTTTACTGTAGTTGGTTTCCTTTGCAGTGCTTATGTATTTAACGTATGCATTTAATACCACTATGAGGAGGACCTGTGGGCTTTCCTGGGCTTCCAAGGAGAGATCTGTGGCACCGAAGAGGCCGAGGGCCCTTGGTTTGTGTTTGTAACAACTGCTTCCTATGCCCAATGAGTAAATCCTATAAATGGAGATTATTCTAGAATGCAGTCTTGACAATCACTTGGTTTAGTTAATATTTATAGCTCTTCTTTTTGGCTCCTTGGGGGTAAGCTATTATATATGTGCATGTATGTATGTATACATACATGTGTGCACTCATGTGGACTAGGGTTTGCCTTGTTTTCAAAGATGTCAAAGATCAGGTCAATGTTTTATTTTTATGTATTTGTTTGTGGGTTTTTTGTTTGGTTTTGTTTTAGAGATAGAGTTTCTCTGTGTTGCCCAGGCTGGAATGCAGTGGCATAATTATAGCTCACTGCAGCCTTGACCTCCTGGGCTCAGGCAATCCTTCCACCTCAGCCTCCTGAGTAGCTGGGACTACAGACGTGTGCTACCAGGCCTGGCTAATTTTTAAGTTTTTTGTAGAGACGGCACCTGGCTAGGTTGCCTAGGCTGAGGTAGGTATTTTAGCCTAGCCTTAAGTCTACCCTTCAGTTCCATTGAGTCCTGCTGCCTCTGTCCACTCAGTCTCGAGTGAGTGGGACCAAGAGGGGCTTCTGGCAAAATAACCACCTACTCCTCCCAGAGCCACGTGCACTGACACATGACCTTCTGGCACTCTGAAAATGTGCAAACCCAGCACCAGCACCCTCATGGCCTGTGTCGGAGAGATGTCAAGGCTGGGTGGAGATGGGCTTGGGCCACCAGTTCACAATGGTCTGGATAAACGTTTATGGTGCCAGGTCATAGGCCCCGGAGGGTGTGAAAATGATTTGGTTGTAAACGTTCAGGTTTATAGAGCTTTGTTTTTTGTTTTAACTTTTATTTTGAAATAATCATAGACTCAGGTAGTTGCAAAAATAGTTTGTAAGAGTCCAGGGAACTCGTTCCCCCAGCTTCCTCCGGTGTTGACATTTATGTATCAAAACTAGGACATTGTCATTAGCACATGACTATTAAATACACTACAGACCTTCAGGTCTTACCATTTTTCATGCCTTGTGTGTGCGTGTACACAGTTGTGTGCAGTTTTATCCCATGTAGAAATTTGTGTAACTACCACCACAACCAAATGCAGAGCCGTTTTATAGAACATGTGTTTAAAAACTTGGTCATCCTGCACTTTGGGAGGCCTAGGTGAGTGGAATGCCTGAGCCCGAGGGTTCGAGACCCACCTGGGCAACTTGGAGAGACCTCATCTCTACAATAAATCAAAAAATTAGCCGGGTGTGGTAGCGTGCACCTGTAGTTCCAAGTACTTGGAAGGCTGAGTGGAAGGATCGCCAGAGCCCCAGAGCCCAGCAGGTTGAGGCTGCAGTGGCCGGGAGCATGCCACTGCACTCCAGTCGGGCTACAGAGTGAGACTCCAACTCAAAAAAAAAAAAAAAAAAACTTGGTCAGGAGTTTTGAACTCTTATCAGTTCTGTTAAACTGTCCCTTTGCCTTCGGGCACATCTGCCTCTTGAATCACCTGTCTGCTAGGCCACCTGTCTGCTAGTGATTTAACTGCAGGGCTGGGCCCCAGAGCCCAAGTGTTTGGACTCCAGTGCTGGGTGTCGTTGTTATTTACAAGGTCCAGTCTGGACCTGGAACTCTGCAGCCGAAGTCTTAGGTGGCGATGGTCTCCGCTTTGCAGGCATGAGCAGGCTGGGTCCAGACCCTGGGAGCAGAGTCTGTTTCTCTGGGCTGGAGAATAGGAATGGACCGAGTGCCCTGGGGTTCAGAGAAGAGCTTCAGGCCTCATAGGGGATGAAGGGACAGGTCCAGAATAAGGAGAGGCCCTGACTGGGCCTGGGCAGACATGGTGAGGATTGTGGGGCAAAGTTGTAGCTCAGTAGCATGGAATACTCAGCGGCCCTGCTCCACCTTCCCAGGCACCCTGGAACTGATTGTACTGAGAAGTCCAATCAGACCCCACTGTTGGGTGTGGCTTCTAGAAGCGGAATGGGAATGATGGCTGTTCCACTGCCTGTCATGTGAGATCCAGTTACCCAGTAGAAGGGAAGGCGCTGGATACAAATCCCGGAGCACACTCAAAACGAAGGCGGTGATCTTTCCCAATGCCACTGGTGTGATTTTCTCTTGGCTGCCTCTCAGTTAAGCAGGGCATCTGATTAAGCAGATCTGATTCTTCACAAAGTTTTGTAGTGTGACTGCGTTTTATGGTTTTAGATGTCTGGCAACGTTGGTACACGTGTTTCTGTTTTTATTTTTTGTTTGCAGTTTATCCAGTTTCTTTGGCTAAGGTTTTCAGCTAGGTACTTACCTTTACCCCGTTCCATACCTGCATGCAGTGGCCCATCCCACACCTTTTCTCCTGGCTGCTTCCAGCAACCAAGCTCCCAAGAGCATGTGTTGGGGTGCAGCCACCACGGAAAACAGTATGGAGGTTTCTCAGAGCATTACAATTAAAGAATGGGGTATGTATTTTAAAAATTAAAATCAGTATGCCAAAGAGATATCTGTACCCCCTCGCTAATTGCAGTACTATTTATAGTAGCCAAGTTACGGAACCAGTCGAAGTGTCCATCGACAGAGGACCAGATGAACAAAATGTTGGGAACATTATTCAGTCTTTTGGGGTGGGGGCAGATAGAGGGTTTTGCTATGTTGACCGAACTGGTCTTGAACTCCTGGCCTAAAGCGATCCTCCTACCTCAGCCTCCCAAAGTGCTGAGATTATAGGCAGGAGCCACTGTGCCCAAATCTGGAACATGCCACTTTAAGATAAAACTGCCATTTGTGGCCGGACTTGGTGGCTCAGCCTGTCAGCCCAGCACTTTGGGAGGCTGAGGCAAGTGGATTGCCTGAGCCTGTAGGTTCGAGACCAGCCTGGGCAACTTGGCGAGACCTCATCTCTACAATAAATCAAAAATTAGCTGGGCGTGGTAGCACACGCCTGTAGTTCCAGCTACTTGGAAGGCTGAGACGGAAGGATCGCAGAAGCCCAGCAGGTCGAGGCTGCGGTGGCCAGGAGCATGCCACTGCCCTCCGGCCTGGGTGACAGAGTGAGACTCCAAATCAAACAAAACAAAACAAAACAACAATGAAACTGCCATTTGGGGCAACACGGATGGATCCGGAGGACGTCATACTAAGTGAAATAAGTCAGTCACAGAAGGACAAATAGGATTCTACTTGTATGAGGAACCTCAAATAGTCAGACTTACAGAAGCAGAATGTAGAACGATGGTTGCCAGGGAACGGGGGGAGAAGGAGATGGCACGTGGTTGTTTAGTGGATGTGAAGTTATAGTTATATAGGGTGAATGAGTTCTAGATATCTGCTGTACAGCATAATGCCTGTAGCTAACAGTACAATGTTATGTACTTTCCTTTTGTTAAGGAAATAGATCTCATGTTAGGTTTTCTTTTTTTTCTTCTTTATTTTAAAGATGTGGATACAATTCAGGGTTAGGTATACAAATGTTCATTATGCAGGTATTCTTAATTTTTTTTTTTCCAGTTGGAGTCTCACTAAGTTGCCCAAGCTACAGTGCCGTGGCACGCTCATGGCCACCCCAGAGTTGACCTGCTGGGCTCCGGCGATCCTTCTGCCTCAGCCTTCCAAGGAGCTGGAATTATAGGCATGTGCTACCATGCCCGTCTAATCTTTTGGTGTATTGTCGAGATGAGACTTCGCCAAGTTGCGCGGGCTGGTCTCGAACCCCTGGGCTCAGGCAATCCCCTCACCTCGGCCTTCCGAGGCGCTGGGGTTACAGGCTTGAGCCACTGCACCCAGCTGTTACGTTTTCTTAACATACACGCAAAGGTACACAAGGAAGGTGATGGAGATGTTTATTACCCTGATTGTGGTGACGGTATCATGAGTATGTGCACACATCCAAACTCATCAAATTGTGTGTGTATATATATATATTTTTTGAGTTGAGGTTTCACTGTATCACCCAAGCTAGAGTACAGTGTCACAGTCATGACTCACCCTGGCCTCAACCTCCTGGGCTTAGGAGATCCTCCCACCTCAGCCTTCCAAGTAACTGGGACTATGGGCACACACCACCACGCCTGGCTGATTTTTTTGTTTTTTTCTTGAAATGAGATCTTGCTGTGTTGCCTAGGCTGGTCTTGAACTCCTGGGTTCAAGTAATCCTCCTGCTTCAGCCTTTTGGAGTGCTGGGATTATAGGCATGAGACACTGCACCTGGTCCGAATTGTGTATATCAAATATGTCCCTTTTTTTGGTACATCAGACATACCTCAGCAAAGCTATTAAAAAAGACCAAGTGACTGGGCACGGTAGTTCACACCTGTCATCCCAGCACTTTTGGAGGCTGAGGAAAGAGGGTCACTTGAGCCCAGCGGTTCGAGACCAGCCTAGGCAACATAATCAGACCTCATCTCTACAAAATTAAAAAAATTGGCTGGGCACGGTGGCGTAGTCCCAGCTGCTCGGGAGGCTGAGGAGGGAGGATCACCTGAGCCCAGGAGGTTGAGGCTGTGGTGAGCTGTGGTCATGCCACTGTACTTTTTTTAGCCTGAATGGCAGAAGGAGACCCCGACTCAAAAATACAAGTAAATTAAAAAGGGCAAGTGTTGGAACACCAGACTGGTGAGACAGGGAGGGGGACAAGGAAGCGTGATTTCAACAGGCAGGCTCAACACAGCCCCTGAGGGGCTCAGTGTACCCAGGTGGTGAGGGAATGGCCTCAGTGAGGAGACCATGTAATCGGGTAATTGGGGAGCAGGTACGACCAGGTCTGAGCCCATCTGCTCATTGGCAAAGCTGGGGAGAGGGAACCTGGGAGCCACAGCCTCAGGCAGATTGTCAGAGGGAGGGCCTCAGCATCCGCTGGCAAGTAAGATTTTTGAAACTAAATGGCGGGTGACCACAATCCCTGGACAGGAATCTGGTGGAGAATATCCTGCTGGCAACTTCCCCATCCAGCTTACCCTGCTCCTTGGAATCAGCTCCATCTTCCAAGAAATTCCGTTGTCACGGAATTTCACTTCCAGGAAAGCTACAGTTCTTCCTTGTCACTCGCACGCCACGTGTAGGCTTCCCTGTGTCATTCTCAAGGCCTTCTGCCTCTGACCTCCCCCGGTCAGGACAGCCCAACTTCTGTCAGTCCCTTCGTCCAGCGGTCTCTGGATCCCACACTTGGTGTGCTTCTGCTTCCTTCCAGACTTCACCTCGCCACACGCTGTCCCTTCCCTAATGACATCGGCTTTGGTGACCTGAATTCCAGGTCGGCCTGCTGTTTATTCCTTCCCGTGATCGAACATGATGGCTTTGTTACAGAGTGGCCTTGTCTTAATCACTCCTGTATGTGATTTATCTGTGTGTTATCAGTGAACAAGACTAAGCCCATTGTGTGGCTCCCTCATTGCTTCCATGTGAAGGCCCTGTCTTCCTAACCAAGAGGAGGGCAGGGTTCCTGTGCTGTGTTTTTTGGTCTACCCTGGGCACCCAGTGCTGCCATGGTCCTGCTGTGTCAGAGCTTGCTGGGCGATGGGGACAGCTAGCTCCCCTCATGGAGTGCCAGACAGCTCTGGAGTGGGTTCTTACTCTTCCAAGGCAGACTGGAATTTGTAATGACGATAGTCATTAACCTGGAATGCAAGGGGCTGCTGGCCATCAGATTTTTTAGCTAGGGCTGAGATGTTCCTTGGGCACGAGATTGTCCCTTAAACTCATTTGCGATCACCATGAGAGATAAGACCTGAAAAAGAAAAGCGAGTGATAGTTTTCTCGTTACTGGAAGTTGAGGTAGGCCAAACCTATTTTATGTAAACTCGGGTCGAGAGCATGGCAAAGTAGACCCGAAAGATGAGAATTTCAGAGGGAGGGAGGTGAGATCCCGAGGGCCAGCGGTGTACCCTCTCTGGAATAGTTCCCTCAGCCCAGGGAGTAGAGTGTAACCACCTTCCCTTTGACAAGGAGGAGGGAGCTGGCTTCGTTCTGCTGGGTCATCTTAGAGTTGGAGCAGAGACTGTATAGGTGGGCTTCGTTTTCAGGAGCAGCAAGTCTAGCATTTTTAATGCAGCGAGCAATGTTTTTTTCCAGGAGAGGGTTCTGGGAGGTGGGGAGTTGCTTTGCTTTTTTGAGACAGCGTCTCATTCTTTCTCCCTAGCTGGAATCCTCCCACCTCAGCCTCCCTGGGTTTGCCAGCACACCCAGCTAACGTTTTTATTTTGTAGAGTCGGGATCCCCATATGTTTCCCAGGCTGGTCTCGAGCTCCTGGCCTCAAGTGATTCTCCTGCCTCGGCACACCCAAGGGCTGGGAATACAGGCCCAAGCCCCCAGGCCAAAATGAGCAATCTTTGACTGAAAAAAATCAAGTCAGTTTTGGAAGAAAAGTCATGCATGCTCATAAGAAATAGAACAATATAGAAAGTTGACAGAGAAAAAATCCAGGAGCTCATGGTTTGGAGTGCCAAATCATGGTTTGTTCTGGCTGCCATGCCATCTTATTCTAAAACAAGCCAGAGCCTGCAGTTATGTTCCATAGCTCCTCCTTGGTGACTTTTGCCACTGCCTTTCTCCTGATCCAAGACCTCCCTTGTCATAAAGGGAGAGAGTTCTCTCGGGTTCTGCTGTCTGCTCATTGGAGAAGCTTCTGTCGCCTAAACATCTGAGTCCTGAACTTCCCAAGAAAGAAAAAATGGCACCCAGAAAATCCACCCAGAGTGGGGTTTTGAAAATTCGTTCTTCCTACCTGCCCAGGAAACTAGCACGTAGTAGGTGTGATATCATCTCTCTTCCTGCAGCTGTTGAGACTTAACAGGAAGACATCAGGTGGCCTGTGAACAGAAAATTCCCTTGGATTTTCTTGCCTAGGGACATCTTGGAAAGTGCACATCTCGAAATTCCACTTGCCAAAGGAATAATGAGTCTGGTTTTTCAGACTTGGGGCAAGAATTATGTCAGAATGACGCTGGGGTGCTGTTTTAAAATTCAGATTTCTGAGCTTCGTCCCTGGATATTCAGTCTGCATAGGATAGGACTGGAAATACACAAGGACCACCAGGGTGATTCAGAAGACAGGCAGACTTGGAAGCCATATAGCAAGTGCCTCTGCTCAGGGGGACCCAGCAGTAGACATAGATGAGAAGACCTGCTTCTGTCAGTCCTGCTGTCAGGGACTTCGGAGCTTCTCTTGTGGGTCAATACTTGGGAGGCCAGGCCCCTCCATGGGGTCCATATGAGACTGCCGTTTTTATAAGTCAAAAATAGTTGATGATTAGCGATTCCATATGGCTTGACTGTTAAAAAAAGCCAGGAAGTGAGGCCAGCCTGAGCTTGGAGTGGAGCATCTTGTGCCTGGTGGCCTTGCAGCCCTGGTCATACAATTTGGCCTCTTCAAGCCTCGGGCTTGTTATCTCCAGAATGGGAATCGTGACATCTCTTTGGCTAGGGTAAAGCATAGAGTTTGCCATATACGCACTTCCAGTGTCCTGGTACTCAGTAGCCGTGGTTTCTGTCCCCTTGGGATAACCCTCCCTGTCTCTCCAACCCCCCATTTCCCTAAGACACTTCCCTTAGCACTGCCTGAGTCCTGGTGGCATCTTGGGAAACCTGTTTCTCAGTCTTCACTGCTCCTTGTGTTCTCCTGGTCTGGGCCAGTGAGGTGGCATTGTCCTTCCTCGAAATGTCTCCTTGATGTTGCCTCCGGAAGGCCCTGATTCCAGCCCGGTGTCCATCCCGGTCAGCCTGCCGGTCATGCCTTCTCATGTACCTCACGTCACACTCCTTCCTGTCTCATGTCACACTCGGCTGGATGTTCTGCTCGGTGTACCCAACAGACCCCAGAAAATGGTGTTAGGGCAGTGGGGTGACACTGAGGTGGTAGTCAACCCTCCTGTCGCTCGGGTAGTAGTAGGCAAAGTCCTCCTACCTGAGCCGGCCTCCCGATAACCCTCTGGCCTTTACTCCCTCACCAACTTTGTTTGACCCTGCTTTTGTTCCCAAACCCACTTGGCATGCTCTTGTCTCAGGGTGTTTGCGTGTGTTCTGTGTGTCCTTCACCTAGAACATTCTTCATTCTTCCCTGTAACGGCACGAACCTCCCCCCTCCGATTTAGCTGTCACCTCCTCCTAGGCCTCCCCTGACCACCCTATGTACAGTTGCAGCAACCCACACCAGTCATCTTCATCCCTGTCTCTTGCTCTATTTTATTCTCTGGTCTTTGTCTCCGTTCACTGCCCTTCCCCAGCACCCAGACAGTGCCGGCCCCCCAGGAGGGGCCCGTTTTTGAAATGAACTAAGGGGCAGCAGAATTTGAAGAGATCCCGATTTGCCTCCTTTCCCCCGCACATAGACTTGTTTCCAGAGAAAAATTAGACTTGCCCAATAAATTTCCCTTCCAAAGGAAAATAAAGATGACAAGGCTGTCTTCCCCCCACCTTTTTCTGCTCCATCTTGGCAGAGGGGTCCTACCTGGTGACTGACTGAAACTTTTCTTTCTAAGCATCGGCACAAGCACAGACCTGCCCTTATACGGCTGAGCTGCAGGGGTGCGGAGGGGTGGGGTGGGAGGCATAGGGGGAGGCCTGCAATAGCAGGTAGGTGTTGGTCTATAGCCCGCAGGAAGCATTGGAGACAGAAGACAGAGAGACAGAAAAAAGGGCACCGTGGGGGTTACATAGAAGCACTCCTGGGGGGAGTGACACCCATTATTTTAATGACGGCACATGGCACCCGTTGATTGGATTATTAATAAAGATGATTTTCTTTTTTGGGGGGGAGTCAGGGTCTCACTGTTGCCCAGGCCTAGACTGCAGTGGCATGATCATGACGATCACAGCTCACTGCAGCCTCAACCTCCTGGGCTCAGGTGATCCTTCCTGAGTAGTATCCCAAGTAGCTGGGACTACAGGCATACATCACCATGCTGCCCGACTAATGTTTTGATTTTTTTTGTAGAGAGCAGGTTTTGCTGTGTTGCCCAGGCTGGTCTTGAACTCTTGGGCACAAGCAATCCACCTGCCTCAGACTCTCAAAGTGTTGAAATTACAGACGTGAGCCGCTGAGTCTGGCCAATAAAGATGAAATTGAATCAGATATTTTCTGTATATGAAGGCAGAGGAATAACAAATATATTTAGAAAAACACCTATCGAGCCAGTTTTTTTTTTTTTTTTTTTGAGTCAGGGTCTTAACTTGTTGTCCAGGCTGGAGTGCAGTGGCACGATCACAGCTCACTGCAGCTTTAACCTCCCGGACTCAGGCAATCGTTCTGCCTTGGTCTCCCAAGTAGCTGGGACTCCAGGCACACGCCACCACGTCTGGCTAATTTTTTCATTTTTTGTGGAGACGAGGCCCCACTATGTTGCCTGGGTTGGTCTCAAGCTTGAGGCTCAAGCAATCTTCCCACCTCGGCAGCGTGAGCCTCTGTGCCCAGCCTAGTTTCTTGTTGTTGTTTTTTTTTTTCAAGAGACAGAAACTCACTATGTTGCCCTGGTTCGACTAGGACTCTCCCAGTTCAAGGAATCCCCTTGCCCCAGCTTTATGTGTAGCTGTGGCAATAGGCGCACACTACTGCGCCAGCTTGAGCCAACTTTTAAATAACTTTATTGAGATTTGCATGCCATAAAATTCATTTTTTTAAAGGGTGCAATTCAGTGGTTTTTGGTGAGTCCACGGAGTTGTGCAACTGTTACCACCGTCTAAATTTAGGACATTTTCATCCCCACAGTAGCAGTCACTCTCTATTCTCTCCTCTGCCAGCCCTTGGCCACCACCCACCTCCTTTCTTTTCTGGACCCACTGAGTCATGCACTACGGAATCTCTGTGCCTGGCTTCTTTCACTTAGCATGGTGTTTTCAAGGTTCATCCTAAGCATCAGCTCTTATCTTTTTTGTGGCCAGATACTATCGCAGTGTTTGGATATACCACATTGTTTATCTAGTCATCACTGATAAACATTTTGGTTCTTTCTGTGTTTTGGCTACCACTGCTAGTGTGATTTCCTCGCTTCCAACACGGAGGCGATGTTGCCCACCCTGCAGGTGGGGATGAGACTCAGCGACGGCCTATGCATCGCATCCAGGTGGTCGTGGTCGAGTCTGAACGTGGACCTTCCCTGCTTCTGTGGCCTTTCTGCTCTGGCGTGCAAGGTGTGAGATGATCAGCGTTCCTCTGCTTTGACCCGAGTCAAGTCTGCACAGATCAGTCTAGCACTGAGCCCCTTCCTCGTGGGATGGTGTCCCCCGTCTCTCTCTAGCTTTCCCTCGTGCCCAGCTGGGTTCTTCAGTCTGTTCCTGGGGACTCTAGCCTCCCCACATGCTCTTCCCTGCTGGGGCATCTAGCCTCTACTCTTACACCCTGGTCGACCGTCAGGTCAGGTCTCTGCCCAACCTCCTTGGCTTCCTCCCGACCCTCATAACAGCCCAACTCCTCAGGCCTTTTGGACACGACGGTCTCAAGCTGTCACCTACGCCTGAGTGTATGTTTTCTTCTTTATGTGAGTGATTTTGTGTCTTCAGCGTTGCTGTCACACCATCGTGGTGACAAGACACAAACAGAGCCTTGGGACTGGCTTCTTTCACTTAGCGTGGTGATTTCAAGGTTCACCCGTGTCATAGCATGCATCAGCTCTTTCTTTTTGCGGCCAGATGCCATTGCAGTGTTTGGATGTACCCCATTGTGTGGGCCTGCCCGGCACAGCCCACAGTGGGCCTTCTGTGAGAACTGGCTGGCTCGGTGTCTGGGAGTTTCAAGCCCTTTGCCACGTAACTGGAGAGGGTGGAAGTGTCAATGTAGGCACCTGCTTACCTGGACAATGGGCTTCGGACAGGGGATCAGGTTTAAATCATTTCCAAGCCTGCTCCCTGCCCCCACCCCACCATTGTTATTTCCTGAAAGCACATGGCTGAACTGGCTGAAAAATCACACCCTCGTTTTGATAAAAACTGAAACCATGGATTTCCTTTCTGACCGCGGCCATCTGTGTAAATGCCACAGAATAGCAACAGGTGCCAGGCCACCGAGCAAAGGGGCCTTTGATAATGCCCGTGCTATCTGGAGCCACGGGGCTCAATACTCCCCTTCCTCCTGGTCAGAGACTTGAGCCTGGGCAACCAGGACTGGGGGTGGGTGTGACTTGAGATAACCAAATCGATAACAGTGAGTTACACTCCATTCTTTGTCTGCTTGTCAACTTGTGATTTCCCAATGGATCAGGTAATCCCCGGTAGCAGATAAACTCAGTTGGGTTTTTTCACTGCCTCTCTGTTTTCTGTATCCATTGTCTGCGGAGACAGCAGTGACCAGAGGAAAAAAAGAAAATTAAAATAGGATGCTGGGAAGGGCAAGAAGAGAGAATCCTTAGTCCTGGTCAACAAAAGTTGGCGGTAACGTGAGCTGGGCTGTGGAAGCGTGACCAAGTACTCGCTACTGTCTCAAAGGAGGCACTTCTGGCTCATCTCCCTTCACTGTTACCAGACATGTGTAGGTCAGTCTTTTTTGTTTGTTTTTGACTGTTGGCCCTGAAGCCCCACGTGATTGGACGGATCTCAAAATCAATCAAGGTTAGGGATTGGAAGGCTAGTTGGGACCATTCCCATGAAGACAGACTTCCCTCTGATGAAATATTGGCTAGCCTTTGTAGGAAGCCAACTCTTCCTTTTGCTCTTGTGAGAGGTGCTCTCCACCTCTCTGCCCCGTGGCCAGGGTGGAAAATAATTGTATCTGCAGGATGTGTGGGGGTGAACCAAAAGGCTGGAGGCAGCCATCCCAGAGGCTTGGGCATACCTAGCCCATAGGGAGGCAGGGAAGTGCCGGTTGGAAGCCCTAGGGAAGGAAGGTCTCATGTAGCTTTCCAGGCCCTGGGAGGTCTAGTGGGAGGCTTCAGTCCTCCACTGACCGGCCTCATGTTTACCTTGCATGTTGTGGTAAGAAGTGAGATCTGGAAGTGCCCAAGTCCAATAGTTCCTGCAGGTAGATGATTATTGAGTACCTTCCTCCCTACTCTTTCTCATGGTCAGGGTGGAAAATAATCGTATCTGCAGGATGTGTGGGTGTGAACCAGAAGCCTGGAAGTCAGGTGATGACTTCTGACACTGGACAGCTCCACTTGGGGGTGGGGGGGGGAGGGGATTGCTCACTTCTAACTGCCACTTTCTCAATCCCACCCTCTAGAACCCTCCAGGGTAAGTCTGCACCCTCTTCCGTATCCCTGGCTTCAGAGGCTTTGGTGTCTCCGGGTAACTAGTTCTCACCCGGGCTGTGTCAGCTCTCACCATCCTAGCAAAATAACGGCTTTCTGCAAGTTACATGTTCCAAAGGAAAGTAAGAGATTGTGGAATCCATTCAGGTGACTCTAACAAATTATCATAAGCCGAGTAGTTTATAAACCACAGACATTTATTTCTCACAGTTTGGGCAGACAGGGCCTCTTCCAGGGTGCAGACTGCGGACTTTTCATTGTGTCTTCACATGGTGGGAAGCTTCTGAGAGCGAGCTCTCTCTCTTCTTCTTAGAAGGGCAACAATCCTGTTTATGAGGGCTCCACCCTCATGCCCTTTCCCAAAGGCCCCCACCTCCCCATACCATCCTGTTTGGGATTAGACTTCAGCATATGAATTTTAGGAGGACACAGACATTCAATCTACCATGCCTGATGGCAAATGCCATCTACTTTCTATTTTAAGTATAAAGCCAGTGTCTGCCACATTGTAAAGGGGGAAAAGAAGATTATGATCCTACCAGCTAACCGGTTTTCATTTGAGTGTTTCCTTTGTCCTTATTTTAATGAAGCCATATTTTGTGTCATTACAATCAGAGCATGTGTACACATTTTTGGTGGTTTCTTCATTTTGCTGTATGCTGATTCCCCCACAGGTCTAGGCATTTGTAAGGTGACAACCACAGCACGCAGACATCTTGCAACTACAGTTAGTGCCGAGATGCCTGCATCTCATTCTGTGGACCGGAGACCAGGAAGGGAGGAGCAGGGCCCTGGCGCCTGAGAGAGAGAGCAGGGTAGGGAACAAAGTGGTGTGAGGTAGGGGCGCGCTCGGGCTTCTAGAAATGTCTGCAAGTGTTGGACAGTGAGCTCTTCAGAGAGGAAAGGAATACGGTTTTGAACCACTTTGATTCTTTAAAAGAAAACAGTGCCCTTCTTATGTGCTTTTCAGAATTTCCTGTGTTTTCACCTACCATCAGTTGGTGACTGTTTGGCTTCCTTTCATGGTAGGAAACACAGTTTGTTTTGTTTAGCCATTTCCTTCCCTCCGAATACCATCACTGATCAATTCTGCCTTTGCCCGAGTCACATTCATATGTCTCTTTTCCTTCGCATCCACCTCCCTTCAAGTCACTCCATTTACTGAACTCCTGATATGCACTCAAGGTTCTAGAAGGAGCTGGCGGGGGTGGGGTGGGGTGGGGTGGGGTGGAGGAAGGGACAGCTGTGAAGGAGGCGGGGGGTGTGGGCTGGGGTCCCAGCATCTGGGCACTTCCACTCTTCCTTCTAGAGGGTTCGCTCTTTCCAGCCCAGGAATGCCAACGTTTAATGAGCACTTACGAGATGGTCATTTGTCCGTTTTGTAGTAGGGAAATTGAGGCTTGCCAGCGTTGACTTTTCCAAGACCTAATTGAGTTGCTAGAGTTCGAGGTTGATGCAACCTCACTGAAGCAATGGTCACCACCCGTCTTGTCTGAGTTTTGAGAACCGCCAAGATGGCCAGGGCTGTGTCTTTGGACACTGTCGTCTTAGTGTCTCAAGGTGGGGGTCATCTCGGAGCCTCAGCCAACCCCACTGCGATTGGGTCTCCTGGCTGCAGGCTGTGGGGGTCCTCGAGAAGAAGGCGGAGAGAAGAAAGAGGCTGGTAAACCTGAGAGGAAAGAGGGTACCCTCCAGCCTGGGTGGGCCTGTCAGGGCTGGTGAGAAGGGAGGGTTCTTAGAAGACTGAATCACTGATTCTCCCACCTCCAAGCTGCATTCCCTTCAGAGCCTCTGGCTTCTGCAGGCATTGTCTTCTTTCTCTCCTTAACAGCAAAAAGAGATCAGTTGCCTTTACTGCCGTGTTAAAGTCAATAGAGCCACTCACCCTGAACTCAAAATGAGGTTGACCTAGGGAACGAAATTGGGAACACCTGTAGTTTGTTTCCTACCAGTCGGGCACAGAGCAGCTTCTTGTTTCCCTGGGAATGAAATACAACCCAAGTCCTGGGGTCAGGGTTCTCAAATGCACCCCTGTCTCCCCCCAAGGCCTATGAACACACCAGACTCCACCTCTAGTGGGTTTGCTTCCGGAGGTCTGGGGCGGGGCCCAGGAAGTTGGTATTTCTGGCACGTTCCCAGGTGAGGCAGATGCTGATGGTTCCAGACCCAACTTTGAGAACCTCTACACGAGGACACCCTCAGGTTTGGGTCTTTAGCCCCGTCTTTACCCGTCTTTACCCCTCCCCCCAAACCCAGTGTAACCCAGTAAGTGTGGTAGAGAACCATCGTCTAAAGAATTTATTCTGGGCAATAGAACAGTCAAGAGATTTCTGTCTACACTGCCTCCTGGCTTTGTTCACACTCTTTGCCCCCAAGGTGGAAACCCTCCATGACCTGCCCCGAGCCAGGGATTAGGATTAGAATGGGGCCGAGCAGGCTGGTCCAGGAGGGCTTGGGGAGGGCTCGCTGCAGTGCTGGGTTAGCTCCTTTCAGCACCAGGAATCTGACGAGCTAAGCATTTCCATGGCAAGTGCATAAAAAAGATTTCTTGCCCTTTTTTGAAAGAAAGAAATATATCCTTTCTCTTGAGTCATCACTATTGTCAGATGCCGGATTTAAAAAAAAAAACAACGCGAGTGCTCTGCTCTTTAAATACTTTTCTCTGGGTGCCTTTCTGTAACTCTCAATCGCTCGAGTTAATTTTTAATAATATTTAATGGCTTCGCGTGTGAGGGGGAGCAGCTTACCCTACTCTGTAAGGTGTCACTGTCCAGGGCACAGCTCAGAAAGATCCTGGGAACAGCCCCTCAGAAAGACTGTGTGGGCTAGGAAGGGCCAGGAGGCATTACCAGAGAGAGGGCCAAGGAGACCCCCTTAAGGGACCTTGGGGAGTGGGGCTGAGAATCCAGTGTTGGGTCTTTAGGCTTCCGATCTGCAAAGTGCCATTTTTTTTTTAATTTAAAAAAATCGTTTTTGTAGAGGTGGTGTCTTGCTACATTGTCCAGGCTGTTCTCAAACTACGAGCCTCAAGCAAACTTTCCACATCAGCCTCCCTGAGCGCTGGGATGACAGACATGAGCCACTGCACCCTTAAGTGCTCTTTTTGGCTAACAGTATGTTAGCCGAGGGCTCAGCTGCCTGGTGGGTGTGTCCACTTGCCTGGCCCACAGCTAAGTCTCATTATGGCCAGGCCCTGCTTGTTATTTCTCCTCTGTAATGTGCATTGGAAGCCTCCCCACAGGTTTCTTGGGAGTCCCGTCCTGGTGAACGTTCAGGGCTGTTCACCCTGCAGCCACACCACCTGGCTCACAATGGCCTCGGTTCTTTGCCTTTCACATTCTTCGGAGGTCAGTGACCTCCTAAAGTGAGGTTTGAGGAAATAATCATAATAGTCACAGCTGACCCCTGCGGAGTGTTTCCTATGCGTCAGGAGCCCGGTCCAAGTTTCTGTGTTTATTCACTCATGTCATCTATAGCTGCCCTGGGAGGTAGGCTAGTACCTAATTATTAGGCCCGTTTTACAGGTGAGGAAACTGAGGTGCCAGGAAGTTGCATGATTTGCCCCATGTCACACAGCCTGCAAATAGCCAGTACCCAGACTGCTTTGTCACTGCGAAAGGGAGGCTGGTGGGTTCAGGTTTCACAGACCTCAGAGGCCAGCAACCCTGAGGGGGGATTTGGGAAGAGACTTACAAAAGAGGGAGGTACAGTGAGCACCTGAGAGAGGGTTGGGCGACATGGTGAGTGGACCTGCCTGACAGGAGTGGCCAGTGCATGCACACGGTAGGGGGTGCAGGCAGAGGGAATGCACACCTTGTCCAGCTTGGTGTGGGACCAGAAACCAGGTGTGAGTAAACCACAGGCCTTGAAAGTCGCCCCAGGGAAAAGCCGTGCTTTGGGGGTAGCAGGAGGCTCCCAGAGGTGCATGTGAGCCTCTGTCCTGGGCTGAGCCCCCCTTGCTGGTGACAGCAGCAATTAGGAACAACAGAAAAAAGAATATGTGCAGGGTGGGGGCTGGAGCCAAGTGGAGGCCTTCCTTTTTGTGGTTGACCGATCACAGGGGAGCAAGAGACTGGCTGGAAGAGAGGGAGAGGAAATCTGTTGGAAGGAGAACGTCTGGGGCCAAACTGTGTCCTCAACTGAGATGTCTGGTGTCTGCGTCTTAAATCTGCGTTCCTCGGGCATCCGTGCGGTCTCATCAGGAGGCGTCTTCAGGGTGCCCGTCCGATGTTGCCTTTCTTCTGAATCTCTCACTCATCGATCATGAAGCAGGCATTTAGTGAGTGTCAATTTGGATATCTTGTGTCCAATGGCAACAGCCCCCAGCTGCACGAACCATGTTTTATTAGGGAGATGCAGAGATTAGTTAAACTCCACAGGGCAGGCGCAGTGGTGTCAAAGGCCACCCTGGGAGTCTCAGATAGTATGAAGGATGTGGGAAAAGGCAGTGGCCCGTGGACGTGGGGAGGAGGCAGGACATGCAGGGGACCTGGAAGAGTAAGCAGGACTTTGGCTGGAGAGGGAGGGCAGAGATGGCAGGGAGAGCCAATGCCCCGAAACGGAGCTTGCTGGTCACGTGGTGGGTTGGACATCTACACCTCTCAGGACAGCCTGAGGCGTGGTGTGTTCTCCCGTGAATTAAGGCCTGGCGCCAGCTCTGGACACCCTTAACTGAGAAGCAGGTGGGCACTGGCCTGGAGTGCCAGGGAGCCTGAGGGTGGAAGGCATGGATTAATGCCAGCTGCTACCTGATCGTGGCCCTTAGTGACTGACTTCCTCTTTGCGCATTATTAACATACCAACCAGACTGTGAACGAACGACTGAAGTGGGTAGAAAGGGCTCCCACACGGGCCATCACAACCAGAATAAAATAACTCTGGCTTGCGGTCCTCCAGAGAGTCTGGGCTGCCAACCTTTGGATGCCGGGAGGCCCCAAGTGGGAAATTGCCCTGGTGAGTCGACCAGACTGGAAGCCAATGATTGTTCTTGTTTTTGTCAGTACAGAACAACCGCTTTCAAAGTAGCTCCCCAAATGGGTTAACACAATATGAGTTCGTTTCCCTCTTGTATCAAAGTCCCGTACCAATCTGTAGCGGCACTGCCCGTTCATCCTGGAACCAGGTCTTTTCATCTAAAAGCTCTGCTGACTTCCAGAGTGGCCAGCACCCACTCTTGAGTATCAGAATCCCCTGAGGGCTTGTTAAAACACTGGTTGCTGGGCCTCACCTCCACGGGAGAGGGCCTGAGAATTTGTGTTGCTAACAAGTTCCCGGCTGATGCTGGTGCTGCTGGCCAGGGAAACACACTTTGAGAACCACCGTGCTAGGGCTTCTTAGTTCCCCACCAGAGCTTCTGCTTCCAGCCAGGAGATGAGGGCATAACGGCTCCACTTCACTCCAAGGGAGCCTGAGAAACTTACTCTTCCTGTATGCCCAGGAGGAAGATAAAATGGCGATGTCTCCGTCACTGTGAAAAGGGCAGCCCAGAGCCTGATTGAACCTGGTCTCTGCCTGAGGCGTACTAGATTTCAAAATCCATTTCAAAGGGATGCAGAATATCAGCCAAGGATTTCACTGAAACGCTAGATTTCAAAATACGTATCAAATGGGTGGAGAAAGTCAACCAAGAGTTCCATTGAAACGCTAGATTTCAAAATGCATTTCGAAGGGATGGAGAAAGTCAACCAAAACTTTCATTGACTCATAGGCACGAGTGCTTTGCAAGAAGGCGGTTTGTGAATGGAGGTGGTTATGAGTGTCTGACTTGTCCTGCAAGTCTCGCACAAATGTGAGTCATCTGAGACTTGGGTTCCTAGGATGGATGGTCCATGGTATCCCCAGGCCAGTCTGAGGCCCGAGGACGAATGCTGCTACAGTATTCAGGTAATTGTTGTATATGGTGGACTTCGTGTCTGACTCTTCCCATTCCTTCCTGGTGTCTTTGTTGCCTGGTAACTCTCGGGGCCTATAACCTGCTTGCTTGAATAGGGCGGTAGGTGTTTTTTATTTGGAATCTTGGCTGTAGTGAATAGACATGGCATGTAGTTTAGTCCTGATTTGGGGGAAGAATCACTGGGTGAATCCGCAGGTAGTTTTTCATGCCTGTGCCCAGCGCTCTGGAGGATATAAGGAACATGACGCCAGGCTGCTTCGATGAAATTATCTAGTTGCAGAGACAAAGGCGACTCAAAGAAGGGAGCGCTCGGTGAGGACTGCAAGTATATTAGCCTATAGGTGTGTTACAGAGCCCAGCTCAGAGTAGAGAATGACCCTGGCAACTCCATACTGCTCAACCCACTTCTGGGACTTTAGGCTTAGTTCTGGGAGCTACTGTTTCAGGTGATCGTGAGGGCCTGGGAGGCTGTGGCCTGCAGGAGAGGGAAAGCCACAGGCATGTCGGCATCGAGATCTTTGTAAAGCTGGGCTGTGGTTGTGGGAAAGAGTTGATGTAATGCGTCATTCCTGGGAGAAGTAGGCCTAAGCAGGAGGTCGATGGAGTGAAGTAGATTTTGACTTAGGGTGTACGCAAGCGCCAGAACTGTTTGCCTGGAGTTTGGCAGATTTTTGTGTTAAGGAAATCTCTTTGGGAGGCAAGTTGGACTGGAAGAAAAAAGAAATATCTGTGTGGGCTAGAAATCTGGAAGGGCTTTTCCGTGGAGTGAGTCTTCAGCTAAGCTTTGAAGGTCAGGCAGGATTTGGGTGAATAGGAGGAGAGGGAGGAGGACATGCCAGTCAGCAGATGGACACTGAGGCCGGCAGGCAGGGCTGACCAGACCTGGCATCAGAGCTGGAAGCCGTAGTAGGGCAGAGGCAGCGTTTTGGAAAGTGGAGTCTGCCAGAAGATCGGGGGGTCTTCCATGAGGAAGGTGACTAAGGGTGGTTTTAGAAGTGCAATTGTTAGTGCCCATATTGGATATTGGAGGGGGATGAGAGGCAAGGGGCAGATTTAAGAGCCAGCTTGCAGGGCAAATGTCTACAGTCTCTGGTGGTTCCAGTATCTGCTAGGCGGTGATCATGAAGACATCTCATTTTAACTCTATCCCTCAGAGCATAAAGTTTGCATGCTGGCTCCTGACCTGGGGAGCCCAGCAGAAGACAATCTCGTCAGCCACCCCTTTCTTGGCCCGTCCTTGCGGTGTATAAGGGTAGGCTGCTGCACCCGCAGCCTTTCCCAGTGGACGCTGCTGTGCTTGAACTGTAGGGGTAGACCTGCTGATGTTTCCTGCCCTTGGTATAGGTGTGGGGGACGAGGGAGGCGCTCAGTTGCTGTGCTGCCCTCTGGGGGCTGTTCTGTTTGGGACTGCCCATATCTAGAAGCCAGGTCTTTGCTGTTTATCTCACCCATGTGTTCCTCTTATGTGCAGGCATGCTGGACTCTCAGGTGCGTGACCCTTTCTGGTCCTCGCAGCACTTGTAGAAGGCAAAGTCTCTTAGCATCTGATCAGAAATGAAGCAAGCTCGGAATCAAGGGCCTGAGCCAAGGAGCTTGTTCTCATCTGTCGTTCAAGATCTCTTCTAGAGTTTCCCGTTCATTAGGAACGTGATTACCTGGGAAGGGACTCAGAGATGCCTGAGAAATCAGCTTCAGGCTGGTGTGCGCTCATAATGATAAGCGAAATCACAATCATTAGCCTGTCCTGAGGGCTTACTTACTGTGTGCCAGGTTGGCCTAAGAACCCACGAGTTCATGTCACAGCATTTTACAGACGAGGAAACGGAGGCACAGAAAGGCTAAGTGAGCTACCAGGGGTCCCATAGGTAGAGCCGGTCGGTCCCGGGCAAGAGTCTGGGGGTAGAGCCCTTGCACTTAACCACGGGCAGCCAGGGTGCCTCACAGAAGCCCACTTAGCTCAGAGCGGCCTCGGCTCCAGAGAGGGTTGTCTTGTGCTTGTATGTTTTCTCAGAAGGCTGCATTGGAGAGAGAGAGAGAGAGAGAGAGAGAGAGAGAGAGAATGATTGTGTCTCAGCCTGAGGCATCCACTGTGTTGGAGGGTTGTGGCAGCCTCTGGCCTGGGGTTAGGATGCTTTGTGAAGCATTTTGTGATGGGCTGATGGAGAGGAAGGTGGTCAGGACTGGTAGGGCCCTCTTGACACGCAGCCCCATGCTGATTGCGACCCTGCCTCCTGGTCTGATTCCCTGGATGCTACTCGAGGCTATGTTCCCTCCCGGTCAGGAGGGAACACAGATTATCTCTAGGGTCCCTTCAAAAGTGACATGGAAAGGCTGAGGGCGCTCTCTGAGGAGCCCTGTCTTCTCCCTGCCATCAGGCGGCACCCTGCAGAGTCAGGGCAGCATCTAAGCATGTCCCACCTGGATGGGACAGGTAAGCTATGGCCGCCTAGAGCTCATGGGCCTGGCTTCCTGAATTGAAATGCTCATTCCTGTTGTTTCCTTGATTCATATTTCTCAGATTATACGACACAAACGTGTGATTTGGGAAATGGGATCCCCATGACCGTGTGTGGCTCTCACTGTGTCTTCTGCATTTACACAGATGATAAACGCGTTTCGAGAACGTTTTAGGGTTAAAAGTGCTCGATCGTCTTATTTATTATTTTTGAGTTCGAGTCTTACTCTGTCATCCAGGCTGGAGTGCTGTGGCACGATCGATCACTGCTCACGGCAGCCTCGACCTCAGGTGATCCTTCCACCTCAGCCTCCTGAGCACTTGGGGCTTCAGGCACATGCCACCACACCCAGCAAATTTTTAAATTTTTCTGTAGAGACGAGGTCTTACATTGTTGCCCAGTGTGGTCTTAAATTCTTGGGCTCAAGCAATCCTTCTGCCTTAGCCTCCCGATGTACTGGGATGACAGGCATGAGCCACCACGCCCAGCCTCGACTGTTCTTTTATTTGTTGGAAGTTGGTGATAGGCCCAGAACATGCACACGCAGAGGGAATTTGTTCCAAATAAGGCATTTGCCTGAGTGGTTTCACAAGACATTTATGAAAAAGAAGTCATAGACCCAGGAAGGAAATACTAGCTGGGCAGTCAATACATTTTCTCTACTGTTATCTTGTTTGGAAGATAAAAACCCTCTTTTGGATTTGTACTGTACCAACGAGGAAACATCAGCCACAATCCTGCATTCTTCTGCATTTAATAACTCACCCTCTCCTTTTCTGTGCATGTGGGTTGATGGATACCTTGTATAAATGTCTGCGCATGTTGCCTGGGTGTTATTTGGTTAACACTCCTATTTCCTGCTCCTGCCCCAAAATGCCGAACCAGATACAGGCTTTGGAAGAACTGACCTTGGTGTTGGCAAGTAGGTGGAATTTGTCAGAACATCACCTTGATCTTCCCACCCTTCCACGCCCCTTCATCGCCCAGGTGCTTAGTGCCTTCTTCATTTCACCTCCCCTCGGAGTCTCCTCTTACTGTCAGCTGGAGAGGACTTGATACTCTGATTCACCCCAAGAGTCAAAGCTCTCCTGTCTTACCTCTCCCAAAAGAATGTTCTGGATGAGCTCTCAAGCCAAAGGTATGACTGTCTAATAGTAGAATTCTAGTCACCTGGGACTGACTTAGAGGAGGAGATGCTAAGGAAAGAGACTCTTCTTGGTATTCCTGTGTTTTACATTTAAGTCTGTGAACCATTTTGAGTGACTTTTTGTGTAAGTGTAAGGTTTAGGTTGATTTCCCCTCCCCTTCCTATGGATGTCCACTTGCTCCCTTTGTTGAAAAAGGGTAACTCTCGCACTGAATTGCTTCTGCACTTTATTAAAAAAATCAACTGGGCATATTTGTGTGGGACTATCTCTGAGTTCTCTATTGTGTTGTATGGAGCTCCATGTCTAGCCAAGACCATGCTGTCAATGACTGAGGTATCATACATCAATAGTATAATGTAGCAATGACTGTAGTGTAATGTGACAATGACTATATAATAAGCCTTAACATTGGGAAGAGACATTCCTTTATTTTTCTTCAAAAGCTTGGGCTCTTCTAGGACCTTTTTCTTACGTTCAAAACGAAACTTATATGTGTGAATGCTCATAGCACCTTTATTAAAAATAGCCTCAAACTGGAAACTATTTAGATGCTTTTTTTTTTTTTTTGAGTTGGAGTCTCACTCTGTCGCCCAGACTGGAGTGCAGTGGCCACTCCTGGCCACTGCAGCCTCGACCTGCTGGGCTCTGGCGATCCTTCCGCCTCAGCCTTCCAAGTAGCCAGAACTACAGGCGCGAGCT
>CAUYQG010072793.1:0-17914 GCA_963574415.1 Tarsius wallacei | reverse complement strand
AAGTAACAGAAACAATGCAAATATGAAAACATTATCAAAAATAGAAAGAGAGAAAAAAAACTAAAACAAAAAACAAATAAACCAAAATGAGCACAAAAAAAGTCAAAAGAAAAAAAAAAGGAACCAAACTCGCTCCAAGGTTATTCCTGTAAGTCCAATGTCCTTTCAGCTTTGGTCTTTAGCCCCTCCCCTTTGTTCTCAGCGCAGGCAGTTAGGGTTGGGTCAGATGCCCCAGGGCTACTTTGGAAGGAGGGTGGATCAGATCTGGATTCACCCTGCTTGCTGCCTGTCTAGTCTGCCACTCAGATCTGACCTGTCTGTAACCGATCCAGCATTGGGGAGGGCCTTCTGTCTCTCCCAGTTTGATGAGATTACCTTAGGTCCCAAATTGAAGGCTGAGTGAAGCTGGGCAGAGCTGGGTAGGGCAATATAGATCTCTGCCTGGTCCTTAAGTCCAAAATTGGATATTGGGTAGAGCTTGGCACAGCTGGGTGGGGCAGTGCAGGTCTCCTCCTGGTCCTGGGTCAGTGAAAATGGTGCGGTTGGCATCTCCTCACCATGCATGGGGCATCTCTCTGACTCTCCCCAATCCTCTCTCTCCACTCATCAGATCTTGAGCTCCAGCTGATCTGCTATAACAGGTGATGGTGTGGGCCAGGTGCCAGGTGATGCGAATCAGCTGAATTTGGCAGGCTTTTCTCAGGAGAGTCCTGTGAGCAGCAGATGATCTTGTGTGCATCCACGCTCCAATCTTAGGTGGTGGGGGCTTGCAGTTACCCTCAGAGGGGGGGCCCGAGTGCATGAACCTGAGTCTCCCCTCAAACAGACTTTCACTCTCCCACCAGTGCACGCCTATTCATGCAGAGACTCTTTATGGACACTTGCTTTTGCAGAGAGTCACAGTCTGACCTGTCTGGTCACCATCTTAAGATCCACCAGAAATATCCTTAACTGTGGAGAACCAAGAAGGCCAACTGAAGTCATCACATGATTGCAAACTCTCTGCAAAGAAGGTTTTATGAAGAAGCAGATCTAGGGCTTTTGAGTCAACCTCATATCCAAGCCGAGGTCTATCAGATGGTCACTTGGGGACAGGGAAGACAGACATTTCAAAGTCTTGGACACCTCTAGAAGTATCCCTGACATGAGAATTGGAGAGTGACTTTGAAGAGAGAAAGGGTGAATAAAAACAACAGCTTTTCTTTTCCACATATCTCACATAAGCCTCTGCAGTTTCAGCCAAGGGAGAGACAGCCCAAGCCCTCTCCCAGTCCCTGCACCTTTCCTGCACTAGCTGGGCACAGATGATTGCCATAAATAGAGACAGAGGCACCTGGAAGAGCAACATAAAGCCCAAGGAACTCCAGCTCCCAGAAGTTCCATGCTGTGGATGCTGACCTTCTCCACCCCACATGAAGAGGCTCAGTGGGAAACACACGTGGTTGTCTGTGCTGTGCAGGTGTTAACCCATCCCTCTTTCCTGAGCACCCAGTAGGGATTTTGAAACTACTTTGGGGACATTTCTTCAGTGCCAGCAGCAGTTGCAGATCCAGGTAAAGGCTGCAGAAGCAGCTTGCCCTTGGGGGCTGCTATTGTTGCCATAGACCCTCCCTTGGATTGGAACAGGATTTAAGAGGCAGAGTGCCTCTGCATAGTAAGGTGGTGGCAGTGATCCTACCTGCCTGGAGACAGAGAATGAAATAACAACACTGTGCTGTTTTCTTTCTATCCCTGGATGAAAAGAGGTGGTCTTACCCAGATGGGAGGAGGCCACTCTACATCCCCAAGAGTACCTGAACCAGAATAGAGCCACAGGGTCCCAGCTGGCTACCCACCAACCCTACTGTTTAAGACAAGTGGTATGGGGAGGAATACACTGGAGTTACAGCCAGAACTCCTGCTGTCTGTGCCAGAGGGAGGGGAAAACTCCTGAAATATAGGAAAGATTTCTCCTGTTCCAGCCAGACTACAAATGTGAAGCAGTTCCAGATGATCTCCTCCCAGTTCATCAATGTTCCTGCCACAACTGCCCGCTCCCACAGGCAGACCAAAGGAAGGAGATGAGACAAAAAAATAAAGAAAGAGAGAAAAGAGAAAGAAAGAAGGAAGAAAGGAGGGAAGGAGAAATAAAAAAACACAAATGGTCACTCCAGCATTAACAACATTATATATTTAAAAAATACCAAAATAAAAAAGAAGAGTCTGTCCTCACAGATATGGAAGGACCAGTGAAAAGCACTGGCAATCCCCAAATCCTTAATGGGGCTACACCCAAAAGAGGACTTCCCAGATCCCAAGCACTGATCCAGAATAACCTGTATTGATGACAGACATAGAATACAGACTATAGATGGCACAGATAATAAATAAAATCCACATAAGAAATACACACAGACCACAAGAACAGTGCAGGAAGAGAAAGCTGAGATGGACATTATAAGAAAGGATCAATATAAACTTCTTGGAATAAAGAATTATTTCCAGGTTTTTCAAAACACAAAGGCAGCAGAACTGACTAGACAGCAGAACTGACTAGACAGAAGAAAGAATCTTAGAACTTGAGGACCAAACTATTGAACTAGAACAGTCTGACAAAAACAATGAGAAAAGAGTTAGAAAGAATGAGAACAACCTATGAGAGGTTTGGGGATATGTAAAGAGACCAAATATATGGTTGTTTGGCATCCTTGAGAGACAAGGGGAAACTGAGAACACACTGGAACAAGCCTTCCAAGACTGTCATCCAAAAAAATTTCTCTATATTCCTTGAAAGGTGGTAACACAGATGTAAGAGATTCAGAGAACACCTGTGAGGTATTACAAGGGAAGACCACTCCTAAGTCACATAATAATGTATCTCTCTGAGATGAGCATGAAATAAAAAATCCTAAAACCAGCTAGAGAGAAGGGATAGACTACCAACCAAAGAAGACCCATCAGTATTGCAGCAGACCCCTCAGCAGAAACCCTACAAACCAGAAGGGACTGGGGTTCCATCTTTAACATTATTAAAGAAAAGCAACTCCAGCCGAGAATTTTCTATCTTGCCAAGGTAAGCTTTATTAATGAAAGAGAATTAAAATTCTTTTCAGATATCCAATTTCTAAGAGGATAAACCACCTGCAGACCAACTCCTCAGGAGATGCTTAAGAAAATTCTAAGCACAGAAATGAAAGAGCAGTTCCACCCATCACAAAAGCATAGACAAGCATAGAGCTTACAGACCATACAAATCAGCCACAAAAGCTAAAAAGCAAAGCAGCCTCTTAATAATAATATGACAGAAACAAACATCCACATATAGATACTTAACTTAAACCTGAAAAGACTCAATTTGTCCCTTAAAGAGCTTAAAATGTCAGATTGGATTAAGAAGTATGATCCATCTTTATGTTGCCTCCAGGAAACTCATATTGCTGCAAATTACCCCCACAGACTCAAGAAAAAGGGCTGGAGAAAGATTTTCCAGGCAAATGGAAAACAAAAAAGAGCAGGAGTAACTAATATATCAGACTAAATAGAACTTAAATCAATAAAATTTTAAAAAAGACTTCATGTAAAGATAAAATTCACCAGCAAGAAATATCCATCTCGTATATATATGTGCCCAACACAGGAGCACTTAGATTTATAAAACAATTGCTAATTAAACTAAGGACATAGACAGCCACACAATTGTAGTCGAGACTTTATTACCCCACTAACAGTCTTAAGCAGTTCATTGAGGAAAAATATTAGTAAGAAAATATGGAACCTTAACTTGTCACCTGACCAATAGAACCTAATGGACATCTACAGAATATTTCACCCAATGAGAAATAGCATATACATTCTATACATTCTTCTCTTAGCACTGGAACATACTCAAAGATCAACCACATACTCAGGCATAAATCAAGCTGAACAAATTTCAAAAGGTTAAAACCAAACCAAGCATTGTCTCAGACCACAGTGGAATAAAAATATCATCACCAACAGGAATTTTCCCCCCAAACACACAAATACATGGAGAAACAGCATGCTTCTAAATGACTTTGGACACAAATAAAAAGATTTCTAAAAACAAACAAATAAAAAGACACAGCACACCAAAACCTATGGGATACAATGAAAGTGGTGCTGAAAAAAAACTTTATAGCATTGCACATACATATCAAGAAAACAGAGAGATCTCAAGTAAACATACTAACGTTGTACCTAAGAGAGCTAGAAAAATGAGAACAATCCAATTCTAGAATTAGTAGAAAAGATATAAATCATCAAAATAAAGTCACAGCTAAGTGAAATAGAAACCCCAAAAATCATACAAAAAATAAATGAGATGGAAAGTTGATTCTTTCAAAGAATAAATAAGACTGATAGATCCCTGGCCATGTTAATTGGGGGGGGGGAGAGACAGACAGACAGACAGACAGACTGATTTTGATTAAACACAATTAGAAATGAAAAAGGCAATAATACAGCTGACCCTGAAGAAATACAAAAGATTATCAGAGATTACTACCCACATTTCTATGCAAGTAAGTAGAAAACCTAGAAGAAATGGAAGAATTCCCGACAACATATATTCTTCCAATATTGAAACAGGAAGAAATTGAAATCCTAAACAGACTAGTAGCAATCCAAGAAATCAATTTATTAATAAGAAACCTTCCCACCAAAAAAGTCATGGACCAGATGGCTCTTCAGATGAACTCTACAAGACATAAAGGAATAATTGGTCACAATCCTATGAAAAGTATTCCAAATAGTCGAGAAGAAAGGAATTCTCTCGAGTTCATTCTATGAAGCAAATATAATCCTGATACCCCAAAATGGCAAAGACCAAACAGTTACAGAAAAGTATAGGCCAGATTCCCTGATGAAAATAGATGCAAAAATTCTCAAGTTTCTATCAAATTATATATTACAACACATTTCAAGAATCATCCATAATGTCCACTGGGTTTTATTCATGGGCTGCAAGACTGGTTCAAAATATACAAATCAATAATTGCAATCAATTATATAAGCAGGTGTAAAACCAAAACCACATGATTATCTCATTAGGTGAATAACAAGCATTTGATAATATCCCAAATCCTTTTTTTGATTAAAATCTCTCAATCATCTAGGCATTAAAGAAATATTCCTCAAATTAATAAAAGCCATCTATGGCAAGCCTGTAGCCAGCATCACACTTAGTGGGCAGAAGCTGAAAGCATTCACCCTAAGAATTGGAACAAGACGTGGATGTTCACTCTCATTACTCTTGTTTAACACTCCTGTGTTCCAAGTCCTCACCAGAACAATCATGCAGGAGAATAAAATTAGGGCTATCCAAACAGGAAAAGAGGAAGTCAAATTATCCCTCTTTATAGATGATCTATTCCTAGAAAACCCTAGAGAGTGTGTCAAAAATTAACTTCCACTGATAAATGACTTTGATAAAGTTGCAGGATACAAGTCATCGTGAAAAAAAAAATCTTTGTATTTCTATACACCAACAACAAGTAGGATGAAAACCAAATAGAAACACAATTACATTCACAACAGCTCACAGTAAAATAAAATAAAATACTTTGACATCCATCTACCCAGAGGTGAAAGACTTTTACAATGAGGACTACAAAACATTGCTCAAAGAAATCAAATATGACACAAACAAATGGAATAAAATCCCGTGCTCATGGATTAGAAGAATCAATATCAAGTGGTCCATTCTACCCAAAGCCATCCACAGATTCAACACAATCTCTTTCAAACTTCCAGCATCATTTTTCACAGACCTAGAGAAGACAATACTTAAGTTTATATGGAAGCATGAAGCAATTAAAAGCCCGAATAGCTAAAGCAATCCTCAGAAATAGAGAGCAAAGCTTGACACATCACAATTTCATACCCCAAACTCTACTACTTGGCTACAAAACTAAGTACATAGACCAATGAAACAGGACAGAGAATCCAGAATTACCAACCGCCAACCAACTCCTCTTCAAAAAAGTTGACAGAAACAAACATTGAAGATAGGAAACCCTAGTTAGCAAATGGTGCTGGAAAAACTGGTTAACCACTTGCAGAAGAATGAAACTGGACTCCTACATATCACCATACACAAAAATTAACTCAAAATGGATTAATGACTTAAATGTATAACCTTAAACTATAAGAATCTTAAAAGAAAACTTAGCAAACACTCTTCTGGGCATTGGAATAGGCAATGAATTCATGGCATGCCCTCAAAAGCAAATGTAGCAAAATCTTAAATTGACAACTGGGATCTTATCAAGATAAACAGTGTTTGCACAGCAAAGGAAACCAGCAAGAGAGAAAAGAGACAACCCTCAGAATGGGAAAAAAATATTTGCAAGTTATGCATCTAACAAAAGCCTAACATCTGGGATCTACAAAGGAACTCAAACCAATAGATAGAAAAACAACAAACAAACAAAAACAAAAAACAGTGAAAGAAAAACTAATAACCCACTAAAAAGGGTAATTTCCAATTTTCCCCATATATATAGAGAGATATATCTTCAAGATAATTTCTAGAAACAATGTTGCTTGGTCAAAGGGTGACAGTTATATCCTTAGGAATAATACCATTTTTATTCCTGTTAACAACTTAATAGATTGCTTGTTTGTTTTTTAGGAAAAGTTTTTTTTTTAATTTTTAATTTTTAATTTTAAAGATGTGGGGTACAACTCAAGGTTAAGTATACAAATGTTCATTATGCCGGCACCCTTGTTGATGAAGTGTGTTCCCCACCTCCCCAGGCAGAATCCCACTACTGCCAATCCTGTCCCCTGTCCCCTGACTCTAGCACCCAGCAATTTCCCACTACTGACAATTATCTTTTTATAGTATTACAATAATTGTTCAAGGTCCACTTATGAGTGAGAACATGTGATACTCACTCAGTTCTTTGTTTCTGTGATAGATCACTCTAAGTCCATCTAAGTTGCCTGAAGTTCATAATTTTGTTCTCCTTTATGGCTGTGTAATATTCCACTATGTATATGTACCACTTTTTTTTTAATCCAGAAGGAAAGTATTTTAATAGCTTCCCATGGATGCCTTAATTTGGAAGACAATTTATGATAAAAATGTGTTCATTTAAAACAGCATAAACAAGGCTGGGCTCGGTGACTCAGTCTCAATCCCAACACTTTGGGAGGCCGAGGCAAGTGGATTGCCTGAGTCCATGGGTTTGAGACCTGCCTGGGCAACTTGACGAGACCTCATCTCTACAGTAAAATAAAAAATAGCCGGGCATGGTAGTGTGCGCCTGTAGTTCTGGCTACTTAGAAGGCTGAGGTGGAAGGATCGCCGGAGTCCAGCAGGTTGAGGCTGTGGTGGCTGGGAGCATGCCAATGCACTCCAGTCTGGGTAACAGAGTGAGACCCCAACTAAAAATAAATAAATAAAACAGCATAAACTGGTAGTAGGTTACACAGAACTGAGTATAGAGGTGTGGAAAGATATGAAGGAAAAGCTGTAACTATATGAAGGGAGACATGATATCTGTCTGCAGATGTGATATTATCCTAGGAACTGATTTCCCATTCTATTTCTGCCTTTCCACTTGGGGCCAAGTGCTTTCTATCTTTTAATCAAAACAACAGATTAGTGGGATGGAAAGGTATGCCACATGAGTGCTGTCTTTGGTGTTCTAAATGTTATAGTCATTCCCAGGATCTCTTAAACATAGCTAGCGTCTAAACTCTTCACTTATGAACTCATCCTATGTCACACTCTCCTTATATAGCTAGAGGGGAAGAGAGAAATAAGACTGTATTCCTTTATAACTAAGGACCGACTAATAAACTTTGAAGGATATGAAACTCTCTAGGCAAGGTCATAGAGGAAGCAAGGCCTGGGTATACATCTGTCTTCTTAGGCAAACGCTGGGGAGATAGCTTCCAGATTTTGTTTTGCCCTTCTCTGTCCTATGGGAAGAAGACAACGTTGACAGATGAGACAGAGAAATCCAGTGGGCTGGCCACTTAAGGTGTAAGACTTCTTCTTGAAACTCTAGTTTGCATCACTTCTGGTCTTCCCAGAAGCTTCCTGACTTCAGACAAAGTATTTTCTCTCTTTGCTGAGAAAGAAAACTGAGACCTAGCTCTGCCCTCATTAGAAATGAACATGCACACCATAGTCCATAGTCAGAAATAAAACACAACACATCTGAGAAGAATGATCAAAATTACTCATTATGTCTCTTATGGGACCTCCAAATAGATAAAACCTTGATTCCTTTCCTACAAGTTACTGGTTTTCTAACAAAAATAACTATCCCCGTTATTTGCAGTATTTACAGATTTGATACTCATATGATTATATGCTATTTTCTTCACTATTGACAGGCTATTATAACTTCATGGTTTTCTAACTTAAATAACTTGTATTTTTAATTTGGTAAGTCAATTCTTCAAAATCTGAAGTCTCTTGTAAAACTTTTCTTGTAAAAATAGTGTGTTGTTTGTCTTTGAGTCATCTTTTCATACTGCCTATGTTTCCCTTGCAGTAAACACCTCAAGATTTGCCATTTTTTAATTTCTACATCCATGATTCAGGGCAAGTGGGGTAACAAAAATTTCTGGCTAGTTAGAGGCCCAGCCAGGTTATTCAAACAAATTTGATTAATGATAAAATTGATTACTTATCTAATCTGACTAACTTTCTTGTTTGAGCTATTGACTATAAAATACAAGATTCTCAGCACCAAATCTCATTTAGAACTTTTACTAGGATGAAGGGAAGGTTCATTTGCTTTTTAATATTTCACATATTCCTATTCCTATACCACTATTCCTTTAGTGCCTTAGTGGCTCATTCCTCTAAGATAAGTGTTCTTTTTCCTGACAAACTTCTCTTTTAAAATAAACTCTGCCTGAAAGCAAACTGAGTAAATGAAACCTTTCTGTTTAATTAAGTTCTTCAACCATTATGGAAGGGGAAGTCTAAGAGTTGTAGGTAACTAAAAAAGGGGGGCAAATTGAAACTGGGGACACAATAATATCTCATATCTTCCAATGTTGCAAGAGTTGACATCTGCACCATCTGGATTTGGCAATGTGCATGGTGAATTAGAAGGTCATTTTTGTTTAATTATAGATATTCCAACCCGGACACCAAGGAGTTACACTGGGATCTTGAAATAAAAAGGAAACTAAAACAACCAATTAATTGATTGAAAGCTGTCATCAGTGAAAGGCATGGTCTAAGCCCCAATCAATTTGCCTAGTGCATATAGTAAAGCCACTACCTCATTGTTCTGCACTGGCTATAAATAAATATTGAAAGCTGAGAGTTTGCTGAGTAGTGCAGACCATCTTTCTGCTGAGTGTTGCTCTTTGCTTGCCTTTTCAAGGAACTGGTGATGTGTGAGATTGAAGCTCTCTTTCACCACCTCTCCTTATTATTTTTTTCACATTCTAAAAATAGTTGTCTAGACTGTTAGTTTCCACCATGCCTGGCCACATTCTTTTAGTCTGAGAGGGCTTCTTGGGAGCAAAAAACTAATATACTAATTTTATATTTTATTTTTACAAGACATCCACTCTTGCATTTGTGTGAGGATCATTGAAATCACTGGGAAAGTTAATAACGGGAAAGAAGGAAGAAAGAAAATTTGGCCAACACTCTGGGACAATTTCACCTAATTGGACACTAAATTGACAAAACTCAGTGGATTTGGGGGTATACGCTGAGGAATCATTTAGTAATGAGCATATTGCTTGAATATCTTGAAGTCAATGAAATGTAACAGAGACAGCTTGTCTTAATTCCTGGGTCCTGAGATAATAGCAAGAAAAACACAAAGAAATGCAGCATTACAAATTTAATAATCTCCAAGCCAAGCTCATTATTTTTGCTACAAGACCTCCCAGGATCCCTAGTTCAAGAAAATGGTACTATTATTTACCCAGTTTACTTAAGCCAGAACCTGGGCATTATTATTTCTTTCTCTAACCTCAATATATAATCTCAATTAATCGACTTTCTTACAGTCTTTTAAATCCATTCCTTTCTCTTCATCACCCCTTGCCATATCGCTTATATAAGCCACCATCAGGTCTTATCCGGATATTCCAACAGCCTTAAGATTAGTTTTGCTATTCTCATTCTTGTAAGACTTTCCTCATTCCTACCCCAAACCATCCCTTCTTCATAGTGCAGTCAGAGTGATGTCTCTAAAATAATGTATGGTCAAATTTCTCTTTTAAGATTTTTTAGTGATTCCCATCATTCAGTTAATGGAGTCTATCCAATGCCTTAACATATCTAATGATACTCTCCTACATGCTTCTCTGTGGTCCTGCATAGTCACTATTTTGCACAGACTTACTGTGCTCTCTGAATTTATCATACCACACAGTTTCTCACATCCAGGACTCAACTTATTTTTCTTTGTCTTAGCCTACATCTTAATCATTGTTTCAGTCTCAGGTAAAACCTCATTTCTCTCGGTCATAATTTCCTGATTCTCGATTGGGTGTACCTTTGAGAAATGTTACCAAAGCACCCTGACTTTCCTCATCAAGTACACATCGCTCTTATTTGTGATTAGAGAATTTGAATTGTTTCCTTTGCTAGGTTGAAATTTTTGGAAAAGGCGAATGTCGTCTTGCTTATAGCAAACACTAAATAACTACGAGAATAAATAAGTAAATAAATGAAATCTAGGGGTTATGCTTAAATGACAATCTAAAGCACCATTTTTTTTTTTTTTTTGAGTTGGAGTCTCACTCTGTCGCCCAGACTGGAGTGCAGTGGCACACTCATGGCCACTCCAGTGTTGACCCGATGGGCTCTGGTTATCCTTCCTCCTCAGCCTTCCAAGTAGCTGGTACTATAGGCGTGCGCTGTCAGGCCTGGCTAATTTTTTTAAAAATTTATTGTAGAGACGAGGTCTCGCCAAGTTGTCCAGGCTGGTCTTGAACCCTCAGGATCAGGCAATCCACTTGCCTTGGCCTCCCAAAGTGCTGGGATTACAGGCTGAGCCACGAGGCCCAGCCCGGCAGCATTTTAAATCAACATTAACAAAGTATTATTTACACAAAAATACACATTTCATGAGTGAAGTTCAGTGAGTATGAAAAATATATAGACTCCTGTGAAGCTAGCAAATCAAGATACAGAGTATATCACCACAGAAAATTCCATTATGCTCTTTTTCAATAAATTTACTCTTTATACCTCACTTTTGGCAATCACTGATATTATTTATATTACTAGAGATTGGTTTTGCACATTCTTGCGTATAATATATAAATGAAAAATACACAACTGTTTTTTGAATTGTTTTCACTCAGAATAAATTCTTTTAGAGTCACCAATGTTGTTGCGCATATCAACAGTGTGTTCCTTTTAACTTCTGAGTATAATTTCATTGTATGAATATATTACATTTTGTTTTACATTCTCCTACTAATGGACATTTGGGGGGGTTCCACATTTTGCTTATTATGAATAGAGTTGCTATGAACATTTACATACAAGTTGTTTTGTGAGGATGTTTTTATTTCTCTTGAGTTATAATTACTTCACATCCTCACAGACACTTAATATTTTCAGTCTTTTAAATTTTATCTATACTAATGGCCGTGAAGTGGTATCACATGGTTTTAATTTTTATTTCTTAGATTATTAATGATATTGAGCACTTTTATGTGTTTTTTGCCAATCCAGATATCTTCATTTGTGAGATGTCTACTTATGTCTTTTGCATATTTTGAAATGTTTTTGTTTTATTATTGACTTAAAAATGTGTGTGTATGTGTGTATATATATATGAATATATTAAAGATATATTAAATATATAGTACATATATTTAAGATATATGTTAATATAATGTTACATATATTATATATTAAGATATATTTTATATATGTTATATGTATCTCAATATATATAATAACAAATTATATATAATATATAATATGACATTAAATATATTAGGATATATACACACATATATACAGGGAATGCCAAAAAATGTATACACATTGTAAGAATGATGTTTGCTCAAAAGATGCCATTAATCAAGAATGCCAGAGTCACCAAAGACAGCCAAAGAAAATGATGGAAGCACAGTTTAGCAAACATCATACTATATATTGCTACTGTAATTTAATTCAACTTCAAAAAGTAATACATAGATAACATCATTTAAAATGTGTATATATTTTTTGGCACCTTATATGTATATATGTATGCATATAATATATATATCTTATATATACTTTAATATAATATATATCTTATATATATTTAGATATATATCTTAAATGTTTTCACTCAATTGGAAGTGTACCTTTTTATTTTTAATTACTTTTATGGTTTCTTTGGAAGATAAATAGATTTTAGTTTTAATTAAGTCCAATTTATCAACTTGTTAAACACATTTCATGCTTTTTACGTCCTATCTAAGAATATTTTTCTACTCAGAGGTTACAAATTATTTCTCCAATGTTTTCTTTTATAATTCTAACTTTTACATATATATGATCTTTATCAAATTAATTTTATGTATGGCATGGGATAAGAGTAAGAAATTATTATTTCCACATTGAGGTCCAGTTTTTCTAGTGTTATTTATTATGTCTGTGCCTTCATCAAAAAATAAAATGATTATATATGGGTTTGTCTATATCTGGACTGTATTCTATTCCACTGAATTATTTCCACTCTTATCCTCAATACCATACTGTTGGCGTTGTACCTTTATAGTTAATTATTGAAATCAGATTGTATAAATCCTTCAATTTTTTTTGTTTTTCAATATTGTTTTGACTATTTGAGTTTTCTTTCGTTTCCATATGTATTTTAGAAAGAGTATGTTAATCTCTATTTTAAAAGCTTCTGAAATTTTGATTGGATTATGTTTGATGTATAAATCAATTTTGGGAAAATATATCCTTAATAACATTAAGTACTCCAACCCATCAACAACTACATCACTCCATTTATCTAGATGTTCATTAATTCTCTCACTTTTTAAAATAACTTTAGCGTGAAAGTTTTGCACATCTTTTCTTCTTGATATATAAAATCTTAAATATCCATGAGTTACATGTAATATTTTGTTACATGCATAGAATGTGTAATGATCAAGTCAGAGTATTTAGGCTATCCATCACCTTGAGTATTTATCACTTCTTTGTGTTGAGAACATTTCAAGTCCTCTTATCTAGCTATTTTGAAACATAAAATACCTTGTTGTTAACTACAGTCATCTTGCTATGCTATTGAACATTAGAACTTAAGCTTCGATTTAACTGTATATTTATATCCCTTAACCAAACCCTCTTCGACACTCTCCTCCTACTCATACACCACTCCCACCCTCTAGTACTCATCATTCTACTCTCTATCTCTATCAGAGTTTTTAGCTCCCACATATGAGTAAAAACATGCAAAATTTGTCTGGTTCATTTCACTTAACATAATAATTTCTAGTTTCATCCATGTTTCTGCAAATGACATTATTTTAGTCTTTTTATAACATAATTTTCATTATTCACATTATTATTTTTAATAATAAAATAGTATTCCATAGTGTATATATACCACATTTTATTTATCCATTCATTTGTTGATGGATACTTAGGTTGATTCTATATCTTTGCTATTGTAAATAGTGCTGCAATAAACATGAAAGAGCAGATATCTCTTTGATATACTGATTAATTTCCCTTTGGATAGATACCCAATAGTGGGATGGCTGGATTCCATATCATAATTCTATCTTCAGCTTTTTGAGAGGTGTTCATATTGCCTTTAATACAGGCTATATAATTAATAATCCCACCAAGAGTATATGAGTTCCTTTTTTTTTTTTTTGCGTTCTTTACAGCATCTGTTTTTGGTTTCTTTTTTTCTTTTTAGTAATAACTATTATAAATAGGGTAAAGTGATACCTCATCATGGTTTTGATTTGTATTTTCCTGATGATTCATCATTTTGGGATTTTTTTGTTCCATATTCCTATGAGCCATTTGTATGTTTTCTTTTGAGAATTGTCTATTCATGTCCTTTGTCCACTTTTTAATGGAATTGTCTGTTTTTACATTGTTGAGTTGAGTTCCTTGTATGGACGTTAGTCCATTGTGAAGTGATTTCCAAGTATATTCTTTCATTCATGATTTGTCTCTTCACTGTGTTGATTGTTCTCTTTGCTGTGCAGAACTTTTTAGTCTAGTATAGTTCCAGTAGCCTAATTTGGTTTTGTTTCCTGAGCTTTTGAGGTCTTAACTATAAAATGTTGCCTTGCCCAATCTCCTGAAATGTTTTCCCCAGAAGTTTTATAGTTTGAGGTCTTACATTTAAGTCTTTATCCATCTTGAGTTATTTTGTGAATATAATGAGAGATAGGGGACTAGTTTTATTCTTTTACATATGAATATCCAATTTTCCCAGCATCATTTATTGAAGGTAGTGTCCTTTTCATAACATGTGTTTTGGCACCTTTGTTGACAATCATTTGGCTGTAAATAGGTGGACTTAGTTCTGGGTTCTCTATTTTATTTCAATTGTCTATGTGTCTGTTTTTACACCAATATTATGATATTTTGACTATTATAGCCTTGGAATATATTTTGAAATCTGGTTTGGTTCTTTTTGCTCAAGGTTGCTTTAGTTATTCAAGCTCTTTTTTTCATACAAATTTTAGAATTTTTTTTATTTCTGTGAAAAATAATGTTTGTATTTTGATAAGAATTGCATTGAATCCATAGATTGCTTTGGGCATTATGGTAATCTTAAATATATTATTACTTCTGATTCATGAGAACAGAATGTCTTTCCATTTGGTAGTATCCTCTTTAGCTTCTTTTATCAGTGTTTTGTAGTTTTCCCCATAGAGGTTTTACCTCCTTGATTAAATTTATTTCTAGGCATTTTTATAACTATTGTAATGAGATTTCCTTGTTGATTGGGTTCTCAGTTGGTTCATTATAGGTGTATAGAAACACTATTGATTTTTGCATGTTGATTTTGTATTCTGAAAGTTTACCATATTTCTTTATTACATCTAAAGGATTTTTTTTGTGGAGTTTTTTTGTTTGTTTCTAGTTATAAGATAATGTCATCAGCAAAAAGAAGAAATTTGACTTTTTCTTTCTCAACTTAGATACCTTTTATTTCTTTCTCTTGCCTGATTGCTCTGGTAGGACTTCCAGGGCTGTGTCAAATAGGAGTGATAAAAGTGGGTATCCATTTTTTGTTCCAGTTCATAGAGAAAGGCTTTCAACTTTCCACCTTCAGGGTGTTAACGGTGGGTTTTTCAGATAAAGACTTTATAACATATAAAGATATATTTTTTTGTATGCCTGATTTGCTGATAATTTTTTTATCAGGAAGGAGTGTAGAGTTTTATCAAATGTTTTTACTGCATCAATTGAGATGATCATCTGTTTTTGTCCTTCATTCTATTGATAGAATGTATCACATTTATTGAGTTGCCCACGTTAAACCATTCTTGCATCCCTGAGATTAAATTCCACTTGATCATGGTGTGTTATTTTCTAATGTGTTGTTGGATTCAGCTTATTAGTATATTGTTGAGAATGTTTGCCTCTATGTTCATCAGAGGTATTAGCATGTGATTTTCTTTTTTAGTTTTGTCCTTGTCTTGGTATCAGGGTAATGCTGGCCTTGTAGAATGAGTTAGGAAGAATTCCCTCCTTTTCAATTATTTGAAACAGCTTGAGGAGAATTGGTGCTAGTTTTTCTTTGAAAATTTGATAGAATTTGACAGTGAAGTCATTTGGCCACAGACTTCTTTGTTGAGAGACTTTTAATTACTGAATCAATCTAATTACTTGTTATTGATCTGTTCAGGTATTCTATTTCTTACATATTCAATCTTGTGAGGTTTTATGTTTCCATAAATCTATCTATTTACTCTAGGTTTTTCAGTTATTAGTGTATAGTTGTCATATTAGTCTCTAATGATCTCTTTTGTAGATCTGTGATATCAGTTATAATGTCTCCTATTTCATTTCATTTATTTTTGTTTATTTGGGTCTTTTCCTTTTTTCTTCTTTTTCTTTATTAGCCTAACAAGTGGTTTACCAGTTTTTGATCTTTTCAAAAAATAGCATTTTTGTTGATCCTTGTTTTTTTGTTTTTGTTTTTGTGTGTTTTTATCTCTATTTCCTTAAGGTTAGATCTAATATTTATTATTTCCTTCCTGCTACTAATTTTGGATATTGTTTGTTCTTGCTTTTCTACTTCCTTGAGGTATATTATTAGATTGCTTATTTGGAATCTTTTTACTTTTTTTTATGTAGATGTTTATTGTCATGAACTCCCTTCTTAGCACTGATTAGACTGTATCCCATAGGTTTCAGTATGCTGTGTTTCAATAATATTTTTTATTTTCTCTTTATTTATTGACCCAATGGTTGTTGAGGAGCATGTTGTTTTATTTCCATGTATTTGTACCATTCTCAAAATTCCCCTTGTTATTGATATCTAGTTTTATTTCATTGCTATCTCACTTGATATTATTTTAATTTTTAAAAACTTGTGGAGACTTATTTTGTGTCCTAACATATGTCCTGTATTGGAGAATGTTCTAGGTACTGATGAGAATAATATGTAGTTGTTGGATAAAATATTCTACAAATGTGTTAGGTACATTTTGTCTAAGACCCACTTTAAATTCAATGTTTCTTTGTTAATTTTCAGTCTAGATAATCTGTTTCATCCTGAAAGTGGGATGTTTAAATCTCCAACCATTATTTTATTAAAGTCTATTTCTTTAGATCTAATAGCATTTGCTTTATATATCTGAATGCTCTACTGTTTGGTACATATATGCTTATAAACAATATATCCTCTTTCTAAATTGATTCCTTTATTATTATACCTTGACCATGACCCTCTTTGTTTCTTCTCACTGTTTTTGACTTAATGATTGTTTAATCTAATATAAGAATAACTACTTTTGACTGCTTTTAGTTTTCAATTACATGAAATATCTTTTTTCATCCCTTTACTTTCAGTCTTTACAGGAGAGATGACTTTCTTTTAGGCAGCATATAGTTGGGTACATTAAAAAAAATTAATTCATATGGTCTATATATTTTAATCAGAACATATAATCAATTTACATTTAAGATTATTATTGAAGTATGAGAGCTTATTTCTCTCATTTTAAAAATTGATTTCTGGTTGTTTTGCATTTCTTTGGTTCCTTTCTTTACTTTTTTTTTTTTTGAGTTGGAGTCTCACTCTGTCGCCCAGACTGGAGTGCAGTGGCTGCTCCCGGCCACCACAGCCTCGACCTGCTGGGCTCCAGCGATCCTTCCGCCTCAGCCTTCCAAGTAGCTAGAACTACAGGTGCGCGCTACCATGCCTGGCTAATTTTTTTATTTATTGTAGAGATGAGGTCTCGCTTGCCCAGGCGGGTCTCGAACCCGCGGGCTCAGGCAATCCACTCACCTCAGCCTCCCAAAGGCGCGGGATTACAGGCTGAGCCACCGAGCCCGGCACTTTCTTTACTTTTATTGAGTATTATTTTGGCTAGGTGGGGTTTTGAGGGTTTTTTTTCCTCTTATTTGCATGTTTACCAATCGTTTTTATATTTTTGTGAATTTTCATGATAGTAGTTATTGTTCTTTTAATTCTGAATGTAGGACACCCTAAAACATTTTTTTGTAGGGCCAGTCTAGTAGTGATAAATTCTCCAGCCTTTGCTCATTTGTTAAAGATTTTATATCTCCTTCATTTATGAAGGTTGATTTTGTAGGGTAAAGTATTCTTGGCTAAGAATATTTTTTTCTTTCAGGACTGTAAATGAGAAAACTTACAAACCATTTTTTTCTGGCTTGTAAGTTTTTTGTTGTTGTTGAGAAATCTATTTTTAGTCTGATGATACATAACTTACTAGACATTATTCTCTTCTTGTTTTAAAAATA
>CAUYQG010072792.1:0-13104 GCA_963574415.1 Tarsius wallacei | reverse complement strand
CCCGGCTGATTTTTTGATTTATTGTAGAGATGAGGTCTCGCCAAGTTGCCCAGGCGGGTCTCGAACCCGCGGGCTCAGGCAATCCACTCACCTCAGCCTCCCAAGGTGTGGGATTACAGGCTGAGCCACCGAGCCCGGCTTCCATTTGTGATTTTACCAAGAAGAAGGAAGGGGATTTTCTCTGGAGATCTGACTATTGGGATCTTGGATGCCCTCCATATTTAACCATGTTGTCTCCTTCTTTTCATGCTGTAGATATCAATGAGTGCTTAAGTATCAGTGCCCCATGCCCTGTTGGGCAGACATGCATCAATACGGAGGGCTCCTACACGTGCCAGAAGAATGTGCCCAACTGTGGCCGTGGCTACCATCTTAATGAGGAGGGAACTCGCTGTGTTGGTTGGTATTAAAAGGAAAAATATGAAATAAGACTTTTCTGTCTGCTTACAGCACAAATCCTTCCTTCTCTGGAAGGGGAGAGTAGATCCCCAGAGAGAGACCATTTCTGCCTGTCCATCTATCCTGTTGCCAATCCCTAGGCACAAGCCTTTATGGTCTCGCCTGGACTGTTGTAGCAGAACATCGACCCATCCACTGCTTCAGCCTTGTCTCCTCCAGTCTGTGCAGCCTGTCCTAAGCCAAGGCTCTCTTACCCCTCCCCGCTTACATCTCTTCAGCAGCTCCAGACTGGTGACAAATGACAGAGACTCCTACTTATAATCAAATCATCCTGAACTGACCCAACTTCAGAAACCTTATAGTCAGGCAAAATAGGCCTTGCTGTTCCCCAAACAAGAACTGCCCTTTCCTCTCTGGATTTTGTTTTTCTTTTCTTTTCTTTTTTTTTTTGAATTGGGGGTCTCACTCTGTCACACAGGCTGGAGTACAGTGGCATGATCAGGGCTACCACAGCCTTGACCTTCTGGGCTCAGCCTCCTCCTGCCTCAACCTCCCTAGTAGCTGGGACTGCAGGCATGCAGCACCATGCTGGGCTAATTTTTTTTTTTTTTTTCATAAAAATGAAGTCTTGCTATGTTGCCTAGGCTGGTCTTGAACTCCTGGGCTTAAGTGATCCTCCTGTCTCAGCCTCCCAAGGTGCTGCAATTACAGGCGTGAGCCACTGCATCCAGCCTCTGTGTGGTTTTTTTCCTCTTACATAATTCCCTCTGCCACCTGCTCCTGCGTTCCTCTGGATCCACAACACCCTGCCTGTCCAAATCCCTGCCAGGGAAATAGTCTTCTTCCCATGACCCTCAGGGCACTTGCTCAACGTCTCCCCAGGTTTCTGCCTTAATGAGAAGTTTCTGCCTTAATGAGGATCATTCCTGGCCAGCCAAAGCAGGTCTCCCTGAGGGCAGGCACTGCATCTGTGCTGGCTGTCTCCCTGGCGTGGGTCCTGGCATGTGGTAGGTGCTCTGTGAAGTGGTGTTGAAGAGTAAAGTGATGCTTCTTTGTCAGTGCCCATTTCATTTGTTCCTTTCTTGCCTTCCTTTCTGATCATCTTGGGGGGAAGAACACCCACACTAAAGCCTTTTCAACATGTCTCTCTTTGTCCTTTGCAAGATGTGGATGAGTGTGCGCCACCCGCTGAGCCCTGTGGGAAGGGGCACCGCTGCATGAACTCCCCCGGCAGCTTCCGCTGCGAGTGCAAGGCTGGTTACTATTTCGACGGCATCAGCAGGATTTGTGTGGGTACGTAGGTGTCCCTACAGGCCGCAGGGGACCCGGCCAGGTGGTTCCAAAGAGGACACAGCCTGTGGCATCTGGAGTGACCATGGTCTGATCCTCCTCGATGAAAATCCCGAGTGCAGGCAGACCCCGAGGGAAGACCCCGAGTCAAGAGACCCCATTCTGGCCCTAGCTTTGCTGCTGCCCAGGTGGGCAACTACGGGCAAGGCCCTCCCAGGGGTGAGCCTGTGCCTCACCCATACAACAGGTGTTCTGCTTGACCGACACCTCCACGTGTTGATGAGAGGTATACAGAAGTCAAAGGTGTTAAGGATTTTCCAGAGATTCACTGCTGACCTGCAGGGACCAGAGATGTGCAATTAGTCCCGGCAGTGAAAGCCAGAGAGCCAAAGGTGACCAGGAGTGGGGTCAGACCCTGCCAGCCAGCATTTGCTGTCACCAAACCAGGGGGCTCAGGGGAGCCTGGCAGCTGCTCCCGCGCCCCAGCCTTTCACTCCCACAGGCCCCTTTTCCAGATCCTGGTGGACTCTCCTTGTGGGCCCTAAGGCAAGGACTGGCAGGAGAACTGCAGGGCTCACCCAGTGGGCAGGCACACCGGGGTGGTCCCAGCTCTCTCACTGACTTGCTGTGTGCTTGGGACAAGTCACTTTGCCTCTCTCATCTGAGAGTGAGGCTGGAGGAGGTAGGGGATGGACAGGGGCTGCTGCCCTTGGCAGGTGGGCGAGTGGGGCACTGTTGTGGGTGGGGTGGACGTTGTCCTGAGCTGGCCTGCCCTTTGCTTTCAGACATCAACGAGTGCCAGCGCTACCCTGGGCGCCTTTGTGGCCACAGGTGTGAGAACACACCAGGCTCCTACGTCTGTAGCTGCTCTGTGGGTTTCCGGCTTTCTGTGGATGGCCGGTCATGTGAAGGTGAGGCTGCAGAGCACATCGGCTCCCTTCCCCCAGGCTGCCTTCTTTTGGGAAAGTCACCCTACTCCTGCAGACCGGCTTGGGACTGATTTGCATTCGCTTCTCAGCACATATTAAATTACATGTCAGCCGGGAAAGTGCCTGTAAAAAAAATTTTCACAGGGAGGACTGCCCATCCGCCCCAATTTCTTCTGGTAGCATCTGCCCTCCAGGGCCACGTGGAGAGTCATAGGCTGCTGAGGAGGCCACGATACGCTATGAGTGTGGGATTTGGAGGCGTGAGGCCCACTAGTTATGTGACCTTGGGGATGCCTGATCTCACCCTGCCTTGGTATCCTCACAGGGGAAATGAACTGATGCATCAAATAGAACCAAAGCTGGGCATTTGTGTAAAGGCATGTGCCAGACTTTATTCAGAGTACTGCAATCAGGGAGAGAGACTTCGGTGTACATTGATCTCAAGTTCGCCAGAACAAAAGGAGGGAGAGTTTGTAAGTGCTGGAGCCTGAGTACTGAAGTCCGTTGAGATTAGGCTGTCTGTATCTGCTGATGGGCCATTGTCCAAGTTAGGCTGTACCCTCCACAGAGACTGGCAGCCAGGGCCCTAGCCCACCTGATGATGACATCCATAGGCATGTCTCCCAGGTCCTTGGGAAAGGCACGCCTGGGTTGTAGAACATACCTCTCAAAGGGACAGAGAAGATTTACATTCGTGAGTTTTTCTCAAGTGGATGTTTCCAAGAGAAGCAGGGGTCAGGGCCTGCTGCCAGAACTGGGCTGGAGCCAAGAGAAAATTCTTTCAGCAGCATTGAGCTTTCTCAGGCAGGCATCCTATGGGGCTGGGTCCTCACCCCAGGGACATGGTCTTGTGCCAGTGGGAGCCATGCTAAAGTTGGGTCAAGTCCCCTGGTGTCGGGGAGTCAGCAGAGTCAACTGTGCCAAGAGGCTTGTGTTTCTCAGATAACACCCACCTTCTGGGCTGGTGGGGATATGGGACCACGATCACATGAACAGTATGTTCAACCCAGGATCCGGCATATCATGGGGGCCCAGCAGATGTTGCATCAGATCTGGGGATTAGTTCTGAGGTCAGCAGACATGGATAGCTCTGGGTGCCCCTCTGCAATCCCTCATGCTGCCCGTCATGCCCTGCTCAGTGCTCTGCCCCGACCCAGAGGGTAGCTTCTGCAACCAAACTCAAAACACGGCAGGCCTACAATACTGGATTAAGAAGGAGTCCTTGCTGATGAGATGATCATAGGAGTCAGATGCACCAGAATGTGCTATAGCGAGCATAACTCTGAAACTAGAGGATGGACAACGTGATGGATCCGGGTTCCTAGGCTTCCCTGGAGATTTTGAGATTTGTTCCTAAGAACATGTGAGCAGATGGAGGCCAGGCCAGGTATGTGGGGGCCACAGGAATGAAACACGCAGTGGAAGGCTAATGGATGTGTCCTCCTGGCCTGCTAAGAATTAGTAGTAAATAAATGTGAGAAGGGACTTCCAGGCCAGGGGCTAACTAGCTTTTTCTCTAAAAGCCACCTAGTAAATATTTTAGGCTTTGCCAGCTACTCTCTATGTTGCAGCTACTCAACTCTTATCATGATGGCACAGAAGCAGTCAGAGGATAGTGGTCAAATAATGTGCGTGGTTATGTTCCAATAAAACTTTACATAGAAGAACAAGCAGTGGGCCAGTTTGGCCCAAGGGCCATAGTTTGCTGACCTCTGTGCTAAGCAAAGGGAACGGATACATGGGAGTCCAGAGTTGCTGAGTGACCCAGCAAATTCTGAGCCCTGGAGTATGAGTATTAGTGTATGGGCCAGGTCACTAAGGGCCTTCCTCATGTGCCCTCATCTGCATAGGATGCCATCAGGGAAGGGAAGGCAGGACAGGATCAGATTTCCAGGACAGAAACTAGAACAGACTCTGGTGGCCAGGTGGGGGCTGGTGTAGAGAGTCCAAGGCTGGAAGCTGTTATTTTTGTCCTGGTGGAGGTGGTGTGGCTTGCAGCAGGCAGGGGTGGGGAAGGAGAGATTCCAGATCCATCAGCCATGAGTGTCTCTCCCTCGACCCTGCACCGTGGGACCTCCATCCCCCCAAGTGTGTTCGTCTGAGGAAGGTAGAGAGGAGGTGTTGTGTTTGCTGACCCCAGTGCCATGGGCATGAGGGCTGCTCTGGAGGCGGAGACGTGTGATGCGGCTGAGCAGTGACCTCCGGGACCTTCTCTCTTTCAGACATCAATGAGTGCAACAGCAACCCCTGCAGCCAGGAGTGTGCCAATGTCTACGGCTCCTACCAGTGTTACTGCCGGCGAGGCTACCAGCTCAGTGATGTGGATGGGGTCACCTGTGAAGGTGAGGGCACGCCCACTCGCTGAGGGGGAAGCATCCCTGGGCCTTGTTATAACACAGCAGCTGCGGGCTCTACATTTCAGAACCCACAGGGAAGACCCTGGGTGGTTTGTTGTTTGTTCTCCAAATGCGACATTTGAATATACTTTACCCATCCTTGAGAGTGAGGTTAGAAAGGAAGTAAACCACTCCCGAATTGTTGCTTTTTTTTTTTTTTTTTTGAGTCAGGGTCTCACTCTGTCACCTAGTCTGGAGTTCAGTGGCACCATCACAGCTCACTGCAGCCTCAACCTCTTGTGCTCAGGTGATTCTTCCACCTCAGCCTCCCAAGTAGATGGGACTACAGATGCATACCACCATGCCTGGCTAATTTTTTTACATTTTTGTAGAGACGAGGTCTCACTATTTTGCCTAGGCTGATCTCAAACTCCTAGGCACAAGAAATCCTTTCACCTCAGCCTCCCAAATTGCTGGGGTTACAAGCATGAGCCACCACATTCTGCTTCCAAATTGTTCTTTAATAGACAAGCCATGGCGGTGATCACTATGTGTTCTGGGACTTTGGACCACACATCTCAGGGCTTGTTGGCGGCATGTGACTGAGAAGTGAGGAGGGGGCTCAGAGACAACCCACATCCCTGACTCACAGCTCCTCTTCCTCCTCAGTGACCTGTCTCTCCAGGTTGTTGGAGGATTAAGCCAGATGATAACTCAAAACTACTATGTAGGTGCTTAAAGGGCCACTGTCATTGTGATTATTATATTTTCATGTAAGGTGTGGTTTTTATTGACGAATTGCTCTTCATTCTTCTCCTGCCCCCTACATACATAGTTCACACGATGAACTTGCTGTGTGACCCTAAGCAGGTCCTATTTCCTCTCTGGGCCTCAATTTCCCCTTGGGATGTGATGGTCTCTGAAGCCTCCTGTGTCCAGCTTACCCTGTGCTGCTGCCCTTTCGGGCCCCCGCCCTACCCCCTATGGGACATAGCCCTGCCAGCAGCCATGGTATATGCCAGGACATGGGATGCTGAGATGGGCTTTGCCATTGCAGACATTGACGAGTGTGCCCTGCCCACCGGGGGCCACATCTGCTCCTACCGCTGTATCAACATCCCTGGAAGCTTCCAGTGCAGCTGCCCCTCGTCCGGCTACAGGCTGGCCCCCAACGGCCGCAACTGCCAAGGTGAGTAGGCAGAACCCCCTGGGGTGGCTCAGGCCATGCCGGGCTCTGCATTGTCAAGAGGCTGAAGCCAAGCTGGGGGATGTGTTTCCCTGACCCGGGGCCACAGCACAGATGGGGTGTGTTCAGAGAAAGGAGGCCTCCTCATCCCGGGTGTGTCCTGGGGTCCATGCGCACCCCTCTTTCCCACACTCAGGCCCCCAGTACATCAGTCCTTGGGGTTGTCTGAGCCCCGCGAAGGAACTCTTGAGCCCTCCCACCCTGCCCTTGGTAGCCCTTTCAGCTTTTAGAGGAGGAAGTTGGAGGTCAGTGCCTGGAAGGCCCCATTCCTCAGTGCAGTGCTTGTTTGTTCAGTCTTACATTCAGTCATTCAACAAACTCTTGCTGTGGGCCAGGCCCTGCATGATAACAGTGAGTAAGGTGGCAAGGGCCTCTGTCCCGAGGTACTAGTCACTGTCCAGGCAAGGGATGGGTGTGGCCTGCTGTGGGATAGCCCTTGGACACTTATGGCTGTGAGGTCAGCTCCAGCATAGGCTAAATAATGGGGGGACCAATGGCATCCATTCTGTGTTGAGCCTCCATTTCTAAGAACAGTCAGGGGCACATTGTGCATCCTATAACCATCCATTTGATAATTGAGAGGGGGTGCTAAGTAGATATTTGTGAACGAGTGATCCTCAGAGTATACAATGGTCCTGGAAGCTGAATCACAGAGGCGGGTCATGAGGGTGTTTCCTCTTGAGTCTCACATGGAATGTCGATCCAGAGGCTCCAGAGGGCCCTGGGTTCTGCAGATGTAGTTCCCGGTCCTGAAGGTGACTTGGATCAAAGGCAGGCAGGAGCTGCAGTGTTTCCTGGGAGGGACCCCACACAGCTTGTTCGGAGTTCTGGATGGAAGTCCCTTTGTTTTCTCATTTCTGATGGAGCAAATGACTTTTCTCCTGGCCAGGCTCCCTTACCACAGTCTGGGGTCCTGCCCAGACACAGAAAAAACACATTCCTGAGCTGTGGCTTTTCAGACTGGTGACTGTTGTTATTGCCACTGATGATCAGGCATTTGGCACTTCTTAACAGATGCCTCCCAGGCTTGTCATGGCATCCCCTGAGCCCCACCATTTGGCTGTTCTGAAGTGTCTGTGGGAAAAAGGGTAGCTCCCCATCTCCAGGGGCCTCTCATTAGTGTCCCAGGCCCCATCACAGGAGTCCCAGACCTGGTTCCAGTCCAGCCCAGTCACCAACCCCAGGTCACAGGGCAAGATGTATAGTTCCTTTAAACCTGGTTTCCTCATTGTAATATGGAGCTAGTAGCTCCTGCCCCTTCCCTCCTAGGATGTTACAAGTCACACATGAGATAAGTGTTAGAAGCTGCAGAGAGGGCTGGGTGGTTAGCGTATGGACTCTGGCACCAGCCTATCTGGGTTTGAAACTCAGTTCTGCTGTCTGTAAAAGTGTGACATGACCTTGGGCAGGTCCTTAAGCTTTGTGAACTCCTCCCTAAAATGAGAATCATAATAGTAATTGCCTTATTTAATCCTTAGGAAGATGAGGTGAGTTATCCATGCTAAGTGTTCCCAGGGCCTATCATATAGTCATATAGATGGTTTTACCATCATTATACTCATTCCAGGGATTGTGAATGATAAGGTAATACTCTATTAATGTAAATATCCTATAAATGAAAGAGCTAGCATAGGGCACTGCTCCACAGACCAGCAAGTAGAGGGCAAAGATGGTCCACCTTTGGATGGGGGCAGCTCCTATAGCCTCAGCCTTCACTGTGTTGCCTTTGGGTCTCTCACAGATATTGATGAATGTGTGACTGGCATCCACAACTGCTCCATTAATGAGACCTGCTTCAACATCCAGGGCGGTTTCCGCTGTCTGTCCTTTGAGTGCCCTGAGAACTACCGCCGCTCCGGAGACACGTAAGTCCTTTGGGCCCTGCCATTGTCTGTGTTGGCTTTCCTGGTGGCCCAGCCCCCCAGGCCTATGGGTAGTTAATGGGCTGTGACCTCAGTGTCCTTCCATAAGAGCACTCAAGGATCAACTGATCCCTAGTTCTCAGTCCCCTAAATGCCAGTGTCTGGTCTGAGAAAGCGAAGTGGGTAACTGCAAATGAGTCTGGTGTCTTTGGTCATGCTCTCAGGCCAAGCTTGTGCACACAGCCAGGCAGAAACCACAGCTTTCTTGTTTCCTAGGGTGGAAACTTGGACAAATTCTGTGAGCCTCAATTTTCTCATGCAGATGTCAGAATGTGCTCTGATTCGGTTGAGCAGGCAGCAATGTCTCCATGTCAGCCAAAAGCCAGGGCGCCAGTGTGACGTATTGGAGCATTGATATTAGGTGACCCACCTGAAAGCCAAAGTCTGTCCAGCCCGGTGCCTGTGTGGCAACAGCACTGAAGGTCTGTTCCTAAACGTGGTTCTGTGTCCTAAATGTGGGGCTGTGTGGCCCTATGTCATTATAAGCTCATCCACTCCTATGCCACCCAGGTATCCATTTGAGGCTGCGGTTCATGCCTTATACCACCCTGTCCCTCATCTTATTCAGCAAGTATCATTTAGGGCCACTGTCAGTTGTTTCAGGAGAAACTCCACACTGAGGATGGATCTCAGGGGTGTGAACTTGTGACCCCTCCCCCCAGCATGGAAAGGCTCAGAGCAGGCACCCAGATGTGCTCCCTGTGTTTCCCAGGCTTTGGCCTCTTGAACCTTGTCTGAGGGTCAGTGTAGTGTCCCTGCTCAGCCCAAGAGGTGGCTGCCCAGCCGCCCTGTGGCACGACCTCCAGCTTGCTGACACTCTGGCTTCCCTGGAGCCTTCCATATTCTTCCGGAGCTGGAGTTGCTCATTCCCTGGTCTGGGTGCTTCCCTGATCTACTGTGTTTCTCAGCGTGTGTTTCTGTCTGCTTGAAAAACTCCGCACCTCACATCCTTCCTGAGCTCAGGTTAGGGAAAAGCCACTCCAGATCTGGGTTTGTAAGTCCACAGCCTCCCAAAGAGCTCATGGTTTATGCAACGGCCCAGCGAGAAGTGATGGTGCTTCTCTGAGCTGTTAAGAAAGTTTCATGTCCTCAGTTTGAGGCTGTGCAGCTGTTTGTCATTGGAAGTTCAGTCATTCCCAGGTCTTTGTCAGTGTCTGGGCTTGAGGATTCCAGGAATCTGGTTGTGGCTGTAACCTTGATTTCTAACTCATACATAGCCATGAAAACGAGAGAGGAGGAGGCTGCCCTGTATGGGGATCTTGATGCGTCTTAAGCCCAAGGGTGGGCAGGTTGACCTTGTGCACTGAAGTCGTGACTGAAATCAACAGAATCCAGCTCTACCTGTCATGTTGGTGGTGGAAGCCTCAGTCATCCTCTCAGTACTGGAGAAAGTCATTACTTGTTGGACTAACTGTCTACACCCGGGTAGACAGTACCCGCATAGGCCTCTGTTCCCTATACTTGTCTGAGGAGAGTCCCTCCCCCAGCTGGGGGTGGGGTGGGCAGGGGGCTGCCTGGAGTTGGCCATACTTGGATGAAGGTGAAAGGAGGAATGAGTTAGGCAGAGGGGGAGGGAATGTGGACACACATGCAGTGAAATGGGGTGTGCTGCACGAAATCTAGACCCCGCATTCTGCTCAGTGACAAGTTGATGTGCCAGGCACCTGGTTTGTCCCATTCCATGGACTCAGCAGCCTGCTCTCAGGTCTGATAAAGAAGGGAATCCATCATTCTCCATAAGTCTACCATAGGACTCTCTCCAATTTTCTTGTTTGTTGACTTCCATTGGGGAGTCATGAACCAGCCAGGAGCCCAGCATTGGGCACCAGAAATGGAGGCCAAGCCCAGAATTCCAGCTGAGGGGCCACTGGGGTTTTTATCCTGGATGTCCCATCCTGGTCAGAGGAGCTGCTCTGGGACCACAGGAACACCAATAGCTGTAGTATGAGCTGCAGTGACAAGTCACTGACAAAGAGGACTCGTTCCTTTGCCAACCCAGGGTAAGCCAGCATGCACAGAGGTCAGTGGGCCAAGCAAGGAGGGGCCACTCCCTTCGGCACTGCTGACTCCTCAGACTGGAGTTTTCTATTTTATAGCCCCTTTTCTTTCTCAGCCAAAATCCCAAATCCAAGCCTCTTAGCAAATTTATCACCTGACCTTCAGAAAGCAATGTTTAAAATCTAATGGAGCCACATTTAGAAAGGACTCAGTGGCCAGCACTTCTGTGGTTAACACTCAACAAGGGCAGCTCCTTCAGGGAGTCTTGACAGGCAGGATTTAAGAATCTCTGTGCTTTCTCTCTCTCTCTCTCTCTCTCTCTCTCTCTCTGGGCCTCAAGCCTTCTTTCTTGTCTGGGTAGTGTCCCTGGCAGCCAAGGGCTGGTAACTGGAGCATGACCCAGCAAGCTGGGCCGCAAACCACAGAGCTCGGCCTCATGGACAAGACCAGGCTGTTACGGTCCTGCCCACACGATTCCCTCCTACCCACAGAAGGAAGTGTTCAAGGCTGTCCCAGAGTCTTCAATGGGACTGGAAACATCCTCCTTATCCCCTCAGTGGGGCCAGCCCCTGACGACTTGTGGTCTTGAAAGCTGGAGCAAAGCTGGGTGGCCCTTGGTTGCTGCTTCACAGGGAAGGGACATGAGCAAACATCTCTGGGCCTGAGGGTGTAATGAGGTGGACAGGGGAGAGGGATGTCCTCTCTTCCTTGGCCAGTTCCTGGAGCTTGTCTTCAGAATGACAAGTGTGTGGAAGTCAGGAGAATTCCAGCAGGGATGATCACAAGCATCAGACAGCCTGGGGTGGCCAGAATGCTTGTGCCTCCCAGAAGGGAATGGGCTTTGAGGACTTTTTTTTTTCCTCTGGTGTGTGGTGGCTTTGCATAATTTTCATAGAACTTGGGGTATTATGATCAAATGTGTTGAACCGGAATATTGGAACACATTGTTCTCTAAGGCATGTCATGAAAGTTTCATGATATAACATAATGAAAGGACACACCTATGGAAACCAGAACCAGTGGTCCCAGGAACCTAACCCTCCATGCTAGGCTGGGGCCTGGGCAGGGTCACCTGTGCCCTACTCTGTAATAGACTCATTGATAAGAGCCCATCCCCAACCTAGACACACTGGCTAAAAAAAATGTTAGTGCCCTTCCCAGTCTGACAGGCAGTTTGCCAGATACAGCAGTTATGATTTCTGGGGTGTTGCAATAAGTTTGGATAGGATAGGATATGATCATTGAAGTCAGGACTGACCAGGAAAGTCAAGGACAGGTTTGTATGTGCAGTGATCTTTTGCTAAGCATGTAGTGGGTGTCGAGACCATGCTGGGGCTAAAGAGCCGTGGGCCCTTCTTGGTCTAGAAGGAACCAGCCCAGAAACTCCTAGTGTGAGGAAAGGTTTGTGGTGCTCTGATGAGAGACCCTGTGGGGAGTGTTCAGCTCACTGGTGTATGATGGCACACCTCACATTCACGCACACCTCACATTCCTTGCCTTCCACACACACTGGTATAACGCTTCCTGTCTGGCAAACCAAAGAACCCTGTCCTTGGTTAGTACAGACCACCCTGGGAGAGGTGGGAAAGCGGAAATACCTCCGGGGGACTCTAGCACCACCTGCTGACCAGACCTATCCAGGCCATTCCTGTAGCAGCTATTTGTGTGTGTATGTGTGTGTGTGAAGGCTTTGAAGTAAGACAGACCAACTTTGAAACTCAAACTTGCCCCTTACTACATACAGGCTGGGGGTCATGGACAGGTTATGCATCCTCACTGAGCCTGGCTTCCCGTTAGAGTGGGGAGAAGGATGGGAGACAGCCATGGGAGCTAGAGGAAGCTAACCCTGATTCTCCTAGCTTGCCGCTGGCACCTGGAGGAGCTCAGTCATGGGCCCCACCCACCTCCTTGGCTCTCCATGGCCTCTGCAGCTCGCTACTCCTCCGAGGGCCTCTCTCTGGCAGCGAGCTCTCAGCGCATGCTAAACACTCCTGTTTGGCCTGGACCTCAGTGTCTCTGAGGACAGACTACCTCTCAGCAGTATCCATGCCCACCTTCCTTCCTACCTCTGTCTTTGGGCCCTTTCCCCACAGGACTCCCTACTTCAGGGTCTTTGATCCTCATACCTCTAGTACCGTGGAGTTCAGACCCAGGCTGTCCTTTCTTAGAGCTCGGAACGGTAACTAGCCAAGTGAACATAAGACTTCCTGTCAGTCCTGACAAAACCATGCATAGGAGGTAAAAAGAGACCCTACTCACAATAAACACTAAATGTAAAGTAAGTCCAAGTAACCCAGCACAAGACATGGAAGAGTAAAAAGCCGAAAGGGAGATGTGCTGAAAGACCAGGACAGAGGACACTTCTGACAGAGAATCCAAACAAAGTAGAGATGGCAGAACATTCTGGGAATGCTTGGCCAGGTTCTATGAAGCTCTGTACCTTGGTCCTGCTTCCTAAGACAGCTGCCTTTAGCATCATGGGCCTGGAGCTCAGGACATGGGAGACGGTCCCTGTCCCAACCTGTCACAGGAAGTTAGAATATGTCACAAGAAGATGGTAACTATCTCCATCCTGTCAAAGGAAGTTAGAACCTGTCCTCATCCTGTCATAGGGAGTTAGGACCAGCCCCTATCCTGTCATAGGAAGTTAGGACCTGTCTGTATCTCTTATCATAGGAAGTTGGGACCTGTCTGTATCTCTGTCACAGGATGTTGGGACCTGTCTCTATCTCCATCACAGGAAGTTGGGACCTGTCTGTATCTCTGTCACAGGAAGCTAGGACCTGTCTGTATCTCCATCAGAGGATGTTGGGAATTGTCTGTATCTCCGTCACAGGATGTTAGGACCTGTCTCTATCGCCGTCACAGGAAGTTAGGAGCTGTCTGTATCTCCATCACAGGATGTTAGGACCTATCTGTATCTCCATCACAGGAAGTTGGGACCTGTCTGTTTCTCCGTCACAGGAAGTTAGGACCTGTCTGTA
>CAUYQG010072791.1:0-14023 GCA_963574415.1 Tarsius wallacei | reverse complement strand
CTCGATCGCCCAGACTGGAGTGCAGTGGCCGCTCCCGGCCACCGCAGCCTCGACCTGCTGGGCTCCGGCGATCCTTCCGCCTCAGCCTTCCGAGTAGCCGGAATTACAGGCGCGCGCTACCACGCCCGGCTAATTTTTTTTATTTATTGTAGAGATGCGGTTTCGCCTGCCCAGGTGGGTCTCGAACCCGCGGGCTCAGGCAATCCACTCATCTCAGCCTCCTAAGGTGCGGGATTACAGGCTGAGCCACCGAGCCCGGCTAATTTTTTTTTTTTTTTTTTTGAGTCACAGTCTCACTCTGTCACCCTGGCTGGAATGCAGTGGCATGCTCACTGCTGCTGCAGCCTTGACCTCCTGGGCTCAGACAGTCCATCCACCTCAGCCTCCCAAGTAGCCGGAACTTCAGGCATATATCACCACTCCTGGCTAATTTTTTTTATTAACCATAGAGACGAGGTCTCACTATGTTGCCCAGGCTTGTCTCAAACCCGTGGGCTCAGACATTTCTCTCGCCTGTGCCTCCCAAAATGCTGGGATTACAAGTGTAAGCCACTGTGCCTGGCAACTACCCCATTTTATGTAAGGGACTCAAGCAGCGGTGGATTTTGGTGTCCTTAGAAGGTGCTGAGGCCGGGTGCAGTGGCTCAAGCCTGTAATCCCAGCACTTTGGGAGCCCGTGGGTTCAAGATCAGCCTGGACAACATGGTGAGACCTCGTCTCTACAATAAAAATCAAAAAATTAGCCGGGCGTGGTATCGCCTGCCTGTATTTCCAGCTACTTGGAAAGGCTGAGGCAGCAGGATGGCCAGAGCCCAGCGGGTCGATGCTGGGGTGGCCGTGAGCATGCCATTGCACTCCAGCCTGGGCGACAGAGTGAGACTTCAACTCAAAAAAAAGGTGCTGGAAGCAATCCCTCCCAGCCACCGGATGCCAAGGGACGTCTGTAAAGACCATCCCCTTCCACCTAAGATATCCATGACCTAATCCTAGGAATGTGTTACCTTACATGGCAAAAGGTTTGTTGCAGATGCGATGAAGTTAAGGACCTTGAGATGGGGTGTGATGATCTTGAATTAAACCCATGGGCCCAATCTCGTCACCTAATGCCAAGAACTTTCCCCACTGTGGCCAGAGAGAGATACAATGAAGGAACAGTCAGAGACACGTGGAAGGAGAAGGATTTAAAGCTGCCATTGTCAGATTCAAAGATGGAGAAAGAGAGCCAGGAGCCAGAAATGCAGAGGCTTCTCGAAGTTTGGAATGAGCCTCAGCTGAACGGCAGCAAGGACATGGGAACTTCAGTCCTATAACAACAAGAAACAATTCTGCCAACAACCTGAATGAACAAGAAAACCGATCCTTCCCTGGAGCTCCCAGAGGGAAACACAATCCTGCTGGCATCTTGGTTTTAGCCAGGTGAGACCCATGCTGGACTTCTGACCACAGAACCTCAAGATAATAAATATGTGCTGTTCTAAGCTGAGAGGTTTGTGGTAACGTGTTACAGCAGCAACAGAAAACAAAGGCAATACCCAACAGAAATGCGTCCCTGTCTCAGCTTCTTCTAGTGTCTTTACACCCGAGTACCCGAGGCCAGGTAATTTACAAAGAGAGAGGTTTCTTTAGCTTATGCTTCTACAGGCCGGGTGGTAAAAGAAATGTGGTTCCTGCATCTCTGCTCAGCTTCTGGAGAGAGCTTCTCCTGCTGCGTCAGGATGTGGTGGAGGTCAGAGGGGAAGAGAATACGTGCCAAGAGGCAAAACCTGAAGAACAGCCAGGCTGTCCATTCCCAGAAGAACTAATCCAGTCTCGCCAGTGTGAGAACTCACTAGAACTGCACCAAGCCACTCATGGGGACTTCACCCATGAGACACACTGAGAATCAGATTTCAATGTGAGTTTTGGTGGAGACAAACTCAAACTTTAGCAGCATGTATGTGCACCAGAAGATGTGAACAGTGATGTTCATAGCAGGTTTTGGGGGGTTTTTTTGAGTCAGGGTCTCACTCTGTCATCCAGGCTGGAGTGCAGTGGCACGATCATGGCTCATCACAACCTCAACCTCCTGGACTCGGGCAACCCTTCTGCCACAGCCTCCTGAGTAACTGGGACTACAGGCACATGCCTACCATGCCTAGTTAATTTTTTTGATTTTTTTGCAGAGATGAGGTCTCGCAATGTTGCTCAAGCTGGTCTCAAACTCCTGAGCTGAAGCAATTCTCCTGCCTCGGCCTCTGTAAGTGCTGGGATTACAGGCGTGAGCCTACATGCCTGGCCCATAGCAATATTATTTTAAGAGCCCCAAACTGGCAATAACCCAAATGACCGGGACATTTCTTTTTTTTTAGTTGGAGTCTCACTCTGTCACCCAGACTGGAGTGCAGTGACATATTCATGGCCACCACAGCCTTGACCTCCTGGGCTCAGACAATCCTTCTGCCTCAGCCTTCCAAATAGCTGGAACCACAGTCACATGCCACCACATCTGATTAATTTTTCTGTTTATTTTAGAGACGAGGTCTCACCAAGATGCCCAAGCTAGTCTCAAACCCCTGAGCTCAGGCAATCCTCTTGCCTTCACCTCCCAAAGTGCTGGGATTACAGGCGTGAGCCACCACGCCCGGTTTACCATAACAGGACAGATAAGTAAACTGACACAGTCATACGGGGGGAGCATGTTCAGCAGTGAGAAGAAAGGAAGATGGCAGCCACAGGGGTGAGCCTCAGGTGCGTGGGGAGAGGATGCTGAGAACTTCTCACGTGCGTCACGCTCGTGAAGTCCATCAGAGAAAAGACGGGCTGTGTGGAAATGTATATCAAGTTCAAAGCCAGGAAAAACCATTTTCCCCAGATAGAGGCCAGAACAGTGGCTGCCCTTGTTGGAGCAAAGGACTGAGTAGAGGCACAAGGGAGGCTAGGATGCTGGGAACATTCTAGTTCTTGGTCTGAGTAGTGTTTACACGAGTGTGCTTACTTAGATGATTGGTACGTTTGCATACATGTTCTACCTTGATGGTTTAAAAGTTCACATGATAGGCCGGGCTCGGTGGCTCACGCCTATATCCCAGCACTTTGGGAGGCCGAGATGAGAGGATTGCCTGAGCCCACGAGCTCCAGGGGTAACTTGGCAAGACGTCATCTCTACAGTAAATCAAAAAATTAGCCAGACGTGGTGTGAACATGTAGTCCCAGTTACTTGGAAGGCTGAGGTGGAAGGATCGCCTCAGCCCAGCAGGTCGAGGCTGTGGTGGCCGTGAGCAGTGTGCCTCTGTACTCCAGCCTGAGCGACAGAGTGAGACTCCAACTCAAAAAAAAAAGTTCACATGATAAAACATTAAAGGCCGGGCTCGGTGGCTCAGCCTGTAATCCCAGCACTTTGGGAGGCTGAGACCAGTGGATTGCCTAAGCCTGAGGGTTCAAGACCCACCTGGGCAACTTGGTGAGACCTCATCTCTACAATAAATCCAAAATTAGCTGGGCGTGGTAGCGTGTGCTTGTAGTTCCAGCTACTTAGAAGGCTGAGACGTAAGGATTGCTGGAGTCCAGCAGGTTGAGGTTGCGGTGGCCAGGAGTGTGCCACTGCACTCCAGTCTGGGCGACAGAGTGAGACTCCCACTCAAAAAAAAAATTAAATTAAAAATAAAATAAAAGCTCACATGATAGGAAGCAGTTTGTACAGTAAGTCCCCTACATACAAACAAATTCCATTCCAAGAGCGCATTCATCAGTTTGATTTGTTCGTAAGTCCAACAAAGTTTGCCTAGGTACCCAACCAGGTACCACAGTTGGATATACAGTACTGCACTGCAACAGGTTTATAATACTTGTCACACAATTACACAAAACACAAACAAACACAAAAAATAAATATAGCATTTTTTTGGGGAGTTGCAGTGTCACTCTTGTCACCCAGGCTGGAGTGCAACCTCCACCTGCTGGACTTAGGCGCTCCTTCTGCCTTAGCCTTCCAAGAAGCTGGAACTACAGACGCACGCCACCATGTCCAGCTAGTTTTTTTGTAATTTATTGTAGAGACGAGGTCTCGCCAAGTTGCCCAGGCTGGTCTCAAACCCACGGACTCAGGCAATCCTCTTGCCTCGGCCTCCCAAAGTGCTGGAATTGCAGGCTGAACCCAGCCAGAAAGCATTTTTAATCTTACAGTACAATACCTTGAAAAGTACAGTAGCACAGTACAGTACAACAGCTGGTATAGAGGGGCTGGCCTGGAGTGAACAGGCAAAAAGAGTCACTGCCTGGGGAAGGAGAGGAGATAGGAGATGGTAGAGATGAAGGGTCATCAGCCATAGGAGATGGAAGGCGGGCTGCAATTTCACTCACGCCTGACATTGATGACACAGGTTCTGGTTCCTTGCTAGATTCAGCTCTACCTACTCTCTTGAAAAACTCACGTTCGCCTCTTTGAAAGTTTGCAACTTGAAGGTTCATATGTAGGGGACTTGCTGTATTCGTACACTTTGAAAAAATTTAAAGTTCACTTTAGGCTGGGCACAGTGGCTCATGCCTGTAATACCAGCACTTTGGGAAACTGAGGTGGGAGGATTGCTAGAGCCCAGGAGTTCAAGACTAGCCTGGGCAACATAGTAAGATTTCATCTCTACCAAAAAAAAAAAAAAGAAGCCAGGCATGGTGGCACACATCTATAGTCCCAGCTACTCAGAAGACTGAGGCAGAAGGATTATCTGAGCCCAGGAGTTGGACGCTGTGGTAAACTGTGATCGTGCCACTGCACTCCAGCCTGGGTAACGAGCAAGACTTATACTTAAAAATAAAGCCCACTTCATAACAGTGATTTTTTTCTCTTTTGCTGTTTGGCTACCCTCAAATTGTTCATCACAGACTGTCCACCTTAGGTTGGAAGAATTTAAAAACTTTAGTGAAATGCCACCCAAAATCATGGTCCATTTGAATAAATTTAAACTTATATCCTTTTGCACACTCTACTTTTAATTTTAATTCATTAATTAATGACCACTTGGTTCTTCTTCTTTCCAGCAGCAGCTATTGCATTATTACCATTTTATCCTATTTCCTTCCAGAGATTTTCTTTGATATCATATCATACATACACACACACACACACACACACACACACACACACACACACATATACATGTGTATATATAATTATTTTACATGAACAATAGTAAACCGTACATATCGGTCTCTACTTGCTTTTTTCAGACATGGAGCAAAGTTGGAGTCTCACTCTGTCACCCAGGCTGGAGTGCAGTGGCACGCCCATGGCCACCGCAGCCTCAACCTGCTGGGTTCAGGTGATCCTTCTGCCTCAGTTTTCCAAGTAGCTGAAGCTACAGGCATGTGCCACCATGCCCAGCTAATTTTTTTTTTATTGGAGAGACAAGGTTTCATCATGTTGCCCAGGCTGGTCTCTTACCATGAACTTAGGCAATCCTCTCATCTCCATCTCCCAAAGTGCTAGAATGACAGGAGTGAGCCGCCATGCCTGGCCTAAAGGAATTTTTAAAAGATGATGTTTTAGCCGGGCTCGGTGGCTCAATTAGCCGGGCGTGGTAGTGCGCGCCTGCAGTTCCAGCTACTTGGAAGACTGAAACGGAAGGATCACCGGAGCCCAGCAGGTCGAGGCTGCAGTGGCCGGGAGCGGCCACTGCACTCCAGTCTGGGTGACAGAGTGAGACTCCAACTCAAAAAATATATATATTTAATTTTTTAAAAGTTGAAGTTCCACTCTGTCACCCAGACTAGAGCGCAGTGGCATGATCATGGCTCACTGCAGCCTCAAACTCCTGGGCATGGGTGATCCTCCTGCATCAGCCTCCCAAGCAGCTAGGACTATAGGTGCACACCACCACACACAGTGAATTTTTTGATTTTTGTAGAGACAAGGTCTCACTGTATTGCCCAGGCTGGTCTCCAACTCCTGGGCTAAGCAATCCTCTTTCCCCAGTCTCCCAAAGTGCTGGGATTACAAGTATGAGCCACCACAGACAGCCTAACCTAAGTATTTATTAAGAGATTATATGCATATGTCCGATGTAGAAAGATGTTTCTATATCCAGGAGGCCTGACCACAAAAATGTAGTATAGACCAAAATGCATCTCTCCAGATTCTGGCATCATTTATTAATTCTGAAAGGATTTAAAGAGAAAATTCATAGGGGGAAAAATGATGGCCCCTAGGTGCTTTACACAATTCAGACTGTTTGTTCATAAATTCTACAAATAATTATTAATACCTATCGTGGAATAGGCTAAGCCTATATTATGCTGGGACAGGAAAGAGAACAGGATCAGACAGATATAGTCCCAGTTGTCATGTAGAATTCAGCTATTTACAGAATTCTATTCAGTGTGAAAAATCAGAGTTATTGCATTTGCTTGTTTTTAACTTGGTAAGTTTATCTATTTTTTAGTAGAAAACTGTTCTTGATATTAAGAATATCTCTGATCCCAGTGGTCAAAGAACCTTAGAGGATAGTTTGCTGAACTAGGACTATCATGGCTCACTCAGATTCTTTTTGAACTTGGCTCCATTCAGGAAGGCCAGGTAACATTAATGGAGAATGAGATAAGGCCAAGTGTGGGAGAGTGCTGGTATTAGAGCCAGTTTAGGTTCCAGCCCTCCCTGCCAAAGCTATAAATACAAATGACCAATTTAACAGCATGAAAAGACCACCTACAAGATCCATTCCTGGGATCTAATCAGTTGCTCTGCGCCTTCTTTCAATTACAGGATCCCTGCCATGTTTATGGGGACTTTTAACGTGAGCATCACATTTTTGAAGGCCATATCGTTATGACCATGTTTGATCTGAGGGTGGAAAAGCAGGAGCTCACAAAATGCTTGCACAAGATTACTCTGAACTGAGCTGTAAACTAGAATCAACAAGAGCTTACTAAGGGGAAAAAAAATAAGAAAAAAGGCTTAGATACCATGGAGATTGTAACCCCCTAAAGTGGTGCCGTTTAAATTACTTTCAATTCTGCTCAGAAAATGAAATTTGTTAGGAACCTATACCACAGTTTTGTCAAATAATACTATTTAAGAACATTTTGAGAAGGAAAGGATGATAAAGACTTCAGGACAAACACATTATCTTCACTTGAATGTAGCAACAGGATATGATTTACAAAAGAAAAATTAAATCATCATGATTGTTCGAAGAACTGAATTGCTACTTATGTAAAAATAATCCTGAGTCATCGTGCATGTGACTTCTCAGACATAAGGAACGCAGTTGCTTAAGACTTTATGAGTGATAAGACCCTTGTAGAGAACTAGCTTTCTTGCCAAATACTCTGTATAAGCTGTATTATAGAAGAATAGAAGTATCCTTTCTTAATTATGGTTATTATATGATACCCCATGCTCGGATACTCTGATACTTAAGTAACCTCATTCTACACCCTTTCTTTGGGCTATCTCATTCATTCCTATGACTTAAACTACTGCTGTCTGAAGTCTCACCCAGCTCTCTCCCATGAGGCCCGTGTCGCTACCTGTGTGTCTCATGTGTGCATTAAAGTTAACATGTCTGAAGTTTACTTCACTGACGTCCACCCCAAATCTAGCCTTGTTCATCAGTAATCCAGCCAGTTATCCAAGCAAGAAAAAGGAGAGTTATTACTTTCTCCTCTGTTTCATTTCAATTGATTATCTTGTCTTGTAACACCTAAATAACCTGTGACTATATACAACTATATCCCTTTCTTTCTTATTTTTACTGTCATTGCTTTTGCTCCAGTTGTTTACTAGTCTCTTACTCATTCAACTCTTTTTCTATTCCTGGTAGTTATAATGTGTTTCTTAGCAGCAACAAAGAGCAAAGTGATCCCCTCTAAAATAAAAAAATCGCACAAACCAAACCAACCCAATGTGATTATGTCACTCCTGCAGACACTACTTTTCAATATTATCTGTTGTCTATAAGACTAAGTTCAGATTCTTTAGCAAGTCACATTGTGACTCATCTACTTTTTTGGTCTTGTGTTTTTCTCATATGGCCTGTGATGTAGCATACCAAGTCCCTTGCCATTCCCCAAACACATCCTGTCTTTCATCCTTCTGAGGTTTGCAATGTTTTTTCTCTTCCTGGAATGCCCTTTGTAACCTGTCTGCTGAGAATTTCTAATCCTGAATTTCCTAATCTGTACAACAGGATGATAAAGGTTATCACGAAGACTAAGTCAAAAGGTGATCTGTGTTCTACCATATCTAGTATATAGAATCACTCAGTAAATATTAGCTATCATTATCAATGTCATCATTATCACCCTTGTTCCTTTTCAAGTCTGAACAAAAATATCTCCTTTGCTGAAAGTCCTCCCTACATACCTGGAAGTGCTGGGCATTCCACCTTTCTGGTCCTATATGCCTAGTTATAGTATCATCTTTTTTTTTTTTTCTTTTTTGAGTTGGAGTCTCACTCTGTCACCCAGACTGGAGTGCAGTGGCTGCTCCCGGCCATCACAGCCTCGACCTGCTGGGCTCCAGCGATCTTTCTGCCTCAGCCTTCCAAGTAGCCGGAACTACAGGCATGCGCTACCATGCCTGGCTAATTTTTTGATTTATTGTAGAGATGAGGTCTTGCCAAGTTGCCCAGGAGGGTCTCGAACCCACGTGCTCAGGTAATCCACTCACCTCAGCGCTCCCAAGGCGCGGGATTGCAGGCTGAGCTACCGAGCCCAGCTTCATCTTATTTCAACTACAAAATTGATGGACTTTTCACATTTTGGCATCTCTGATATTGGGGTACATGTTATAATCTACACATCATGGTTTAGGTGGCAGCACTTTTTCTTTCTTGGTAGTCCATGTAATAAGGTACTTCTTACAATGAATTACATATTAGGTAAAATACTAAGGCTGTATTTATTGTCATAAATGTTTGATTATCCAGGGTGAATAATGCATATTTGTGGTGGGTGGAAAATTCTACATTTTCTATGAATCAGTGAAGTATCTACATAAAAAGGAACCACAATGTGAAACCCTAAATAACAGCCAGGAGATACTCCATTTGTATATACTGCAATGTGGCAAAGCCCCAGCCCCTAAATCATATTATACTGCTGTTAATTATAATGTATTTCTTAACCAAAGACCCTAACCATGTACTCCGGAACCACAGAGGTGTAGCCTGATGGAGTAGCATGTTGTCACCTTGTTACCTCTCTTGGTTAAGTGAAACGAGGGCCAAACCCAGAGTGAAAGAGGGTAGGTGGCTAGCTTGTGAAGCTCTGCACTTCAGTAATTCAGGACTCTAGCTGAGCCGGTAGAGCAATAATGTGAAGAGGAGTGTAAAGGAGTGAGATGAGAAAGGTCTATGGACCATGTCTCTAGACTTGCACTTTCCAACAGAAATATAATGTCAACTGCAAGTACCATTTAATATTTTCTAGCAGACACACACTAAAAAGTAAAATAAACAAATAATTTAATTAATATTAGTACACTTATGTTATTAATATATTTATAAATTTACTCATAAATTAATATAATTTTTTATTCATGTAAACTAGTATGTCCCAAATATTACCGATTTACCAAGTAATTAATATAAAAAAATCACAGATTAAATGTCTTACATGTTTTTTATACTAAGTCTTCAAAAGCTGGTGTGTGTTTGACCCTTCTCAATTAGGATTAGTCACATTTCAGTTGTTCAACAGTCATTTGTGGCTAGCGCCTGTCACATTGGACAGCACAATTCTAGACTATTTTTTTGATCAACATTTCAACAGTAGACTTTTCAAAACACAATACTGAGAATGTTTAAGATTCCTACAATATTATATATTTTTATATTAAAAATGTTAATAGAATGGTGATGTTTCCTTCAAATTCTTTTTGTGCTTTGTTTTGGCTGATTTTGTTTTAACTATGATGTGATGTTGTTCCTAATATCCTTCTCCCCTCACTCTTTTGGTTAAAGGAGAGCTTTATAAATCTTTTCTAAGCCAGTCCTTGGGAGAGGATCAAGGAGTATAGGATTCATCTTAGTATTTCCCAGGATCTATCACAGAACATAGCAAATAGCAGGCTCTGAATAAATATTTTTGAATACACATTAAAAGGTGAACTCGGCTTGACAACCGTGGTTCTCCACATGAGTTCCACATTGGAATTACCTGGGGAATAAAACAAATTCTGATGTCTGGTCCCATCCCCAGAGATGCTGGTGATGGGTTTAAAGTTTGGCTGGGTACCAAGATTTTAAAAAATCTCCCCCAGGTGATTCTAGTTTTCAGTAGTTGAAAACCACTTCTCTAGGGCTTATGGCCACATCCTTGCTTCCCTGAAACAAGATCTAGTTTGCCTCAAGTCGATTCCCTTTCTCTGATAGAATGGAATTTTCTTGAGAGATCCAGCACAGAAGAGGCTACCATATAACCCCAAGTGGTGATTTGCAACCTCCTTTTCCAAGGCACCAAAGAAGAGTCTCAATGTTCTAAATCTATTTATATTTATCTTTTTTCAACAAAAAGAATAAAATTCATAATGTAAGTGTTATAAGATGCTAGCTAGTTTGAAGAGGAAGGACAGCAAGCAGGCAGATAATGACATATACATTGTAGTATTTTCCAGACAAAGAATAATTGCAATTAAAAATAAAAATGGAATCCAAGTACACATAAGCCTCATTTCAAGTTAATTCTACATATGTCAAAAATAGGCATTATTAGCTGGGAGTCAGCAAAGGAATGTCTTTAATGTTTTTCTTTAGGCTGCTTGGGTTCTACTGACATGGCATAATTATAAAGCAATGTTTGCTTCGGTAAGTCACATATAAAAGCCACCTACTATAGTGACATAGTACATAAGTATTGGCATCATTGTTTGCTCCAAGATGATACTTTGCGTGATGGCATTTCTTTTACCATATATGAGGTTCAGCAATGGACAAGAAAGAACTCTGACTTCTCTTGCTTGAATACAAACAATGGTCTCTGCACCAAGGGAACAGCTGGAATTGAGTTTCTCTGACTCATAGACTGAAATGTCCCTGCCAATTCTCAAGGTGGTTTGGCCATACTTTATGGACTCACCCTGCTTAACACTCTTTTGTTGATGGTGTGGTATCATGTGGCCTTATTCAAAAATAAAACCAACATGTTGAGACAGCCCCAAAGGTTCCTATATGTATTTCCTCTGGCTTTCTAGAAAAAAAAAAGAAAAAAAAAAGCTCCTTCCAATTGTTCCACAAGTATTTTTGGGAAATTAGAATAGGAAATATCTAAAAGGCATTAAACTTCCATGTTCACTAACCCTGGTCAAAACTGTGAAGGAAGAAACAGAATATGTTAAGATTTCTAAGGAAGTGCTTATGCATATCACCTCCATTTACTAAATCCAGAGGGCTGGTGAGTGCCAAGTGATTGGATGTGAGACACCCACTTGTCTCTAATTTTACTATCCGAAAAGGAATGGAAAAGACAACATAAGTTTCCAAGTTGTAACACTCATATAACCAGGAAAATAATCCCCATCCATCTGTCCAGGCTGACTACAAATCTGAAATGCATGACAACATAAGCCTCGCATGTATGTTTGTCAGAGAATGTGTTCTAAGGATCACGTTGAGCTCCATGAAGAGATAAAAAAGTTTGTTTTCAAAAAGTTTACAAAAACACGAGCAACGTTAAAGGATTTAAAATACTAAAACAAATTTCAAAGGTGATATAAAAGCTACAGGACAACTCCGTCTACATTGAATATATCATCACCATGGTGGACCAACTAATGGAATCACTGGAGCTCTCTGTGGTCAGCCAGCATGCAAGGGCCACTGGGCCTCAGAGAAAGTTCTGTGGAATGAAGGGTGTTTCAGAGCCTTGTGTAGGTGTAGCTGGTAAAGACTCCTACCTTTCTGGAAGAACTCCTCTAGTCTGTCCTTGAACGGCTGTAAGTACTCCTTTGGGGACTCCTTGCACACCACCATCATCTGTTTCTCACTTGCTGTGAAGAGAAGTTTAGAATTAGACTTACTCAAGAACACATATTTTCTGAGTTCCTGCTACAGGTCAAGGACTGTGCTGTGCACTTAGGCATCAATTGTGCAGACGCCTGGTCAATCACTGTGTACGTCCAAATTTCAAGGGGGAAAAAACCAAAAAATAGACATAACAACAAAACTAATTAGTTCATGCTACACCTCTCTTCAGGAACAGGGAGATGTACAATCCTTCCATTTCCCTTCTAGAGATTCAGAAAAATATCTCACCTGGGAGAGGTAATTCTGCTTTTGGTGTCCAAAAAATAAAGAGAGGCAAAAAATGACCTGAAGATCAGTCCCAGGGAATTAAGGTCCCTGATTCTCTTTGTAGTCATACTCCAAAATTAGAGATTGAAAAAGATTTTGCAGAAATTTCCAGGAATCCAAGTTGTCTGGATTCAAACTGGAGATTTCCCAGGATGACACACACATCCCAGCATGAGAACTAAGCCCACATTAAGGAGGATTATGTCTGCTCTTCATTCTTCCCATTCACCTACCCTTCCTGATAATACTCTACCAACACATGTGAAATAATTTCACACGATTTACTTCAGACAGACTATTTGGGATTTGTCATAGATTGCTTCTTTGATAATAAAGTCACTTCAAATTGGATAGTTCTGATTTGGCTACATGGAAACCATGATAATTCATAGCTCACCATCACAAAAGACGGTTAACCCAGGCAAGAGATATCTCCCCAAGGATTTTATGTGTTTGTGCCAGCAATGTACCAGGAAAAGAAAGGCTTCATTTCTCCAAAGCTAGAGCTGCGTCATGACCACTTTTACCTATTTACCATGGACGGAAATTACAGATATGTCCTTGTCCAAGAGTCTTTATTATTTTTAAATTTATTTTATTTTACTCAAGAACACATGTAATGAAAAACAAGCTTACAAAGAAAGGTAAAAATTTGAAAAAATAATGTTTGAAATGGTGGTTTGGCTAGTTTTAAGGAATTTGTTTCCCATTTGTCTCAAGGTAGGATTTGTAGTTCTTCAAGAAGGTGGGTTATTTTTTAAAAATTAGTCTTTGCATTCCAACAGAAAGGTTTTCCTAGAAAGCATTGGAATGTTTGTCAAAATAACGAATAAGTAGATATAGCTATTAGATAAGCTCTCTTAAAAACTCTTAGAAAGAAATAATGGCAATAGATAGAGCCTGAATTTAGGTACTCCAAAAAAAAAAGAAAAAAAGAAAAAAAAATTTATAATTTCTCTACTACTATCAGATTTCCCTTTATCTCCTTCCTAGTAGGTAGACCTGTGATGGTATTGTACCCAACATTTAAAGATGTGGGGTACAATTCAGGATTAGGTATACAAGTGGTCATCATACAGGTAAAGTTTGGGCCTCCCTTTGATCCCTACTTTGCCAGGTTTGAGATCAGGTATTCTTACTAATGTTACGCCACTCCCCCACGTCCCCACGCCCGGCAGTTTCTGGCTACTGCCAATCCATTTCTTTTTTCTTTTTAGTTGGAATCTCACTCTGTCACCCAGACTGGAGGGCAGCGGCACGCTCCCGGCCACCGCAGCCTCGACCTGCTGGGCTCCAGCGATCCTTCCGCCTCAGCCTTCCAAGCAGCTGGAACTACAGGCGTGCGATACCACGCCCGGCTAATTTTTGATTTATTGTAGAGGTGAGGTCTCGCCAAGTTGCCCAGGTGGGTCTTGAACCACCGGGCTCACCTCAGCCTCCCAAAGCTCTGGGATTACAGGCTGAGCCAAAAAAACCAAGCCTGGAGCCAATCCATTTCTTATAGTACTATGGTAAATGTTCAGGGTCCGCTTATAAGTGAGAACATGTGGTACTCAGTTCTTTGTTTCTGTGATACATCACTGAGTATTATAGACTCAAAATCCATCCAAGTTGCTGTCAGGTCCATAATTTTGTTCTTCTTTATGGCACTGAATTTTCACCATAAAGTTATGCCACCAGGTTCAAAAAATAGAGAAATGTATACGACAGACCTTGGAGGAATTTATAAATACAAGAAGAAGAGGTTGGGAGAAGAGGGT
>CAUYQG010072790.1:0-26929 GCA_963574415.1 Tarsius wallacei | reverse complement strand
ACCAGGGACACTGGGGAAAGGGACTCTTTAAAAAGAGACCGGGCCGGGCTCGGTGGCTCAGCCTGTAATCCCGCGCTTTGGGAGGCCGAGGTGAGTGGATTGCCTGAGCCCGCGGGTTCAAGACCTGCCTGGGCAACTTGGTGAGACCTCATCTCTACAATAAATCAAAAATTAGCCAGGTGTGGTAGTGCACGCCTGTAGTTACAGCTACTTGGAAGACTGAGGCGGAAGGATCGCCGGAGCCCAGCAGGTCGAGGCTGCGGTGGCCGGGAGCGGCCACTGCACTCCAGTCTGGGTGACAGAGTGAGACTCCAACTCAAAAAAATAAAAAATAAAAAAAATAAAATAAAAAAAAAAGAGCTGGACAGTGGCTGAGTCCTAAGAAGAATCGGTCTGAGTCACTAGTGCTTGCTTTAAAGCAGCATTGTTTTTTTTTTCTTTTTAAAGTCATTGGAAGGGCAAGAAGTAGCAAACAAGAATCTACATTGCCTATTCTGTTGCCCTAAGGCTCCCGAACCCTCGGAAAAAAACCAGCCTGTCGTGGAACCTGGAGATCAGACATAGAGCCCAGCTCAGCATCCCTCCAAAGGCCCTCTAGACTCAAGAGGTGGGAGATGCAAATGGAGCACGAGCCCAGACAGATGTCAGGGTTGAGAGGGGGGAAAAGAGGGAGGAAAAGAAGAGAAGGAAGAATAAAAGGAAGGACGGAGGAAGGACTGAAAAAGAGGAGAAGGGGGAAAGGAGCCGGCAAGGAAGAGCTCCTTCCCGAGCTGAGGTCATTGCTGCAAGAAGTGAATCTGAATTTTAGAAAATAAAATGCAAAAAAAAACACATGCTGCTAACATTCACAGGAATGATACTGGCATTTTACCACTCAGGTGACTTCTCAGGAGACACAGAATTCTAAAGATTTTTTGGACTAAAAAATAGCCTACATTAGGGTATAACCCTTGGGAGCATTTTTTAAAACCACCTTCTGGAGGCATCTCCCCCTTGGCCTCCTTTCCTCTTCTCCTGCAGGAGGGAGGAAGGAACCTTCCTTAAGTATGTCCCTGCCAGTCTCTGTCCCGAGCACACAGAGCAGGACTGGACTCCTCTCTGTGCATCTGAAACGCCTCCCTGGGCCCCTCAGGCCTCGCAGCTGTGCCTGTGTCATCCTGCGGATTCTGAATGCAGTCCTGCTCCATCGCACATCCGTGAGAGGTGCCAACTGTCTGATCCAATGGAGTTGTGACATCTGTGCTTACATGGGAAAACCCAGGCCTTAGCAGTAGAGGAGGACATTTTACACAAAGAGAACCAAGCAGACATTTGGAAAAAAAAAAACAACCTTAAAAAATTATAGAGTGCCTTGAAAACACTTCCTTCCTCTGGACTTTCTTGAGAAACCAGAAGCCAATGTCTTCCGAGTTGAAAAATCAGTCCAGCCTAAGTTAAACAGGCTCCCTTCTGTTCTCCAAAGCAGATGATTATCATATTTGACTATTTTCATTCAAAGTCTGTTCAGAACAGCCTGGCCAGTGTAAAATCCAAAAACATTTCACTCGCAGACTGCTGTGTGAATGCCTCCATCAAGATGAGAAGCCCAGGCAAGGCAAATGGCATGTTCAGTTTTACTAAGTTTTTTCTAGTGATAAGAAACTGACACAGATGAATCTATGCTCTATTTTGGGGAGTGCACTTAATTTTTTTTTTTTTTTTTTTTTGAGTTGGTGTATCTATCTATGTTGCCCAGGCTGGAGTGCAGTGGCACGCGCACGGCTACCCCAGCATCAACCTGCTGGGCTCTGGCGATCCTTCAGCCTCAGCCTTCCAAGGAGCCAGAACTACAGGTGCACACTACCCACCCAGCTAATTTTTGATGTATTGTAGAGATGAGGTCTCACCAAGTTGCCCAGGCTGGTCTCAAACCCGCGGGCTCAGGTAATCCACTCACTTGGCCTCCCAAAGTGCTGGGATGACAGGCGGAGCCACTGAGCACAGCCTTAATTATTTTTTAAGGATTAATGAGAAGTTATTATTCAGAGTGTAAAATTAAAGGAGGGTTATGATTCAACCATCTTGGTGTTGTAGTGTTATTCACCCAATGCGGCAGAGACAAGTCACAGTATAAGAGCTGGTAAATGTAGAATTGACATCTTGCTAAGAGGAGCCAAAAGGTTCTCAGAAATCCAGTCAAGACTGCTGGTGCGGGGGTTGCTCTCTTCACCTGATTCTGTTCAATACAGTGCCAAAGAATCCCTGGCTCAGCAGGCTCTGAAAGCAAGGGCCCAATCTCTTCCAAAGTGAAATAAGATCCAGCAAAGGGAGTACACTTAATTGGAGACTTTAATACTCCCAGGTCTAATTTATCCCTTTCTCCATTGGCTACGTGTTTACAGTCTAAATGTTCCAGTCACGGGAAATGGATGTTAGTTCAAAAATTCTTCCTTTCAAGGCAACTCACTGTGCTATGGTGTGCTAGTGTGATGGTAAAATGCCATGTCCTCCTCTTTCTGATTCCAGAGACTAAATATTTTATACGGCAATCAACCCACTAATATGTCATCATTATGGATAAATTACTTTGTCATGATGAGCAAAGGACTGGCAATTATCTAGTGACCACAACCTCTAGATAGGGCAGGAAAATAAAGGGAATTTTTAAAGTATCTGATACGTGAAAAGGAGCAGAGCAAATCTCTCCAACCTCCCCGTGTGTCAGTTTCCTCATCTGTGAAATTCATTCATTCATATAACAAGTTTTCTCAGCTCCCAGACCCTCAGCTCCCCTTTCCTTCTTCGTCAGAAAAAAATCCAGCACGGTTTCTATTGTACTATATCAGGACTACATTCTGAGGAGTCCTCCCAGAAGACTGTCTCGAACTCGAGCCCAATTTGGAATTAATTTGCTCCTCACTTAAAATACAATCCCTTCCCCCTGTAGAATATGATGCTGGCCAGTGACAGAGTCTCTTCTTGACCAAACTTTAGCCAGGCTCCTCTAATCCTCTTCCCAACTAGGTCTTGACTTTTGGACTTCCATGTCTGTCTCTGTGTTGCCCAATTTTACCAAGAATCTTGTCAAGTTGGTTTAGCCAAAACTCCTCACCCTCAGTATCTCATCATCTTCCTCATCTTCTACCCTTCCCCAGGCAGTATCTGATCATCTACCCCAGGGGTCCCCAGTCCCACAGTATGGGCTCATGGCCTATTAGGAACCAGGCTGCATGGCAGGAAGTGAATGGTGGCAGGTAGTGAGTGGCGAGTGAGTGAGCAAAGCTTCGTCTGTATTTAGAGCTGCTCCCAATCGCTCGTGTTACCACCTGAGCTTCACCTGCTCTCAGATCAGTGGCAGCATTAGATTCTCATAGGAGCAGGAACCCTCTTGTGAACAGCGTGTGCGACAGATCTAGGTTACGCACTCCTCATGAGAATCTAATGCCTGATGATCTGAGGAGGAGCTGAGGTGGTGATGCTAGCTCTGGGGAGTGGCTGCAAATACAGATGAACATGAGCAGTGAGGTTTGACTGCACAGGGACAATAAACCAATTGCCTGTAGGCTCGTATCAAAGCCCTCTCAGTGAGTAGCAGGTAAGTTATGAACTTCAATTGTACACCTGCATCTGGTGGTAGCTTTAAGTCAGAATCCAACACTAATTTTAGTCTGTGCATGGTCTGCCTGTTATTTTATTTACCACCTCCATTCATGCCTTTTTTTAATAGTAAGTTGTATAATTATTTTATTATATATTGCAATGTAATAATAATAGAAATAAAGAACACAATAAATGTTATGTGCTTGAATCATCCCAAAACCATTCCCTGCTTCCCCACCCTTGACCTCCCCAGTCTGTGGAAAAATTGTCTTCCACAAAACCAGTCCCTGATGCCAAAAAGGTTGGGGATCTTTGCTCTAGCCTGCTTTCAGCAGGAATCCTGTTGAGCCAGTTACACAAATTACCCTACCCTCTTAGAAATTTTTCACTTACTGGCCTCCCCCTGGATCCTGGGCTGTCAATCCCCACTTGTTCTTGTATTCAGAAATGAATCTTCTATTCTGAGATCTCTTTTCCTCTATTGCAAACATCCCAAATAAAATCCTTTTGTACTGCTTTCATTGCTGTCCAGCTCTGGATTTCTGTGATATTGGTCATCTAAACCTGAGTATAAATTACTTCAATCACCCTATGAGGTCTAATCTCAACAGAGACCAGTTGTGGGAAGAAACTGGCATTTTCTTTTGGGAGAAGATGAGGGGACAGTAATTGAAACAAGAAGGCCTGGGAGTGTGCTGCAAGGAAAGGCAATGGACAGACCAAAGATCTGTGCTCCAGGAAGTAGCAAGAACCAGAAGAGGGACGAAATGGGCCATGCCAATGAAGTTGAGGCCAGCAGCTCTCAGAAGTGCTTCCACAGTGAAAAACGTGGCTCTGCATGGAGTCACTCAAATACAAAGGCATGGCTGTGCCGGAGAAAAAGATGCTTTCCAGAAGTACACTCACCCCTAGAGTAGAAAACCTACTTTATGTTCTTTTTCAGAGTAATTCAACTCTCATTTGATATAGGTCACTCAAGTAGCCAAAGTTTTCCTGATATCGCAATACACAAATGTTAAGGATTATTCAAAGCTCATTTGAAAAGCCTCAACAATTTGTAATTAGAAGTACGAAATGGCAGTATTCAAGCATTTTGGCTGCTTGAAAAAAAATCAAACTATAATTTCTCTTACAACGAAAGGGAGTCATACTGTCTGCAATTTGTTTAGAGAGTATCTGGTATAATGCAGACATGCATATTAAACACTCTATTTCATTTCATCTAACTAAATGAATAAATACATTATGCCATCCAGACACAGTTGAAACATTTCCCCAAGTATTCTTTACACACAATGCACAAGATTGCAATGGCATCATGACTGATAAACATGACAAAGAGGCTGCTAATCAAGTGAATACCAACCAGCAGCATAAATTACTTATGCCAATAATATTTGTAGCCCTACAAATTATATATTGATGTGATGTTGACATGCTTAGTATTTCACTCAACATACATCACACAGTGTTCCCCCACCCCACCCACCTCAGTGTTGGCTAGCTTTAATTCAGCGGTAGCACTCAAAACAGAATCATGGAGACAATATCCATCTTGTTGGCTGTATCAAAATATGATTTCTCCCTTACAGGTTCTATGAAAGAGTTATCACAGAAACCACAGCAATGGCTGGTGTTATTTCAGAAATTCCTACATGAAAGATCATGCTAGGGAGATTATAGTTTCATTTTACTTCATCTTCATAAAGAAAATGACATATGACAATCATGGATGAAATTTTTTTTATGACTCCTGCGATCAATGTCAGAATAAAAATATTTTATGGGAAGGGCCACTTAGGCAACTCTTCTAAGGCAAGGACTACAAAGATTTTCCTTTGTTAACCTAAGCTAAAAGTTTTAGGGAACTTTAAATAGACTGAAGATTTTTCCTTCTCCCTCATCTATGATATCAGTCATGCTCATCTACCCTGATTCCCTCATCTCCATAGAAAATACACTCTCAACTGCACACGTATTCATACATGCAAACACACATCCACACATTCTCTTTGAGCAGTCCAATGTCTGCTTGGAGACCTGGAGTCAGGTTATTTTTCCATCATCAACTCCATCTTTCCAAGTTTAGAAACAGTTACTCAGGTACTGCCACAGTTGGGTTGGTCACCCAGTGAATTTTAAGTTCCTCAAAGGCCAGGGTCATGGGAATACCCCCAAATTATCAAAACACTTAAAACACTTGATTATTAAATTGGAGTGGATTCTCCACAAGCAACTGAAGAACTTAAGAAAAGACCAGGAGACAGTGCTATGTCTTCATCAGAACTATTTCCTTGTTCACGCAGAGACAGAATATACCTGGATGCCACTACCGAGCATCTGTCCACCCGGGGAGGAGAAAACCCAAAGGGAAAATGCCGGGCAATTTCTCCAAAAATACTCATCTCTTTAGTGAGACATCCCCACCTAAACATCACCCCAACAACCCAAGTCATGCTCCAAGTAAAACTCACCTCTAATCTCTAACCATATTCCTCAAATTCTCTCTATAGCTTTCCATGTGTTAATTTCACTTCTTGTGATACCCTTCCCCACCTTTTCTCACTCCTCTCTCATCTCTGCCCATGGCGCCAACTCTTTCCTGACATGTGTGGTGACTAACAGCATGGACCCATGTTTGAATCTTGCCTCGACCATTGCCTAGGTGGGTGATCTTGGGAAAGTTACTTTACACTTACTGCCTCAGTTTCTCCATATTCATAATGGAGATAATAAAAGTTGCCACTTCATGTGGTTGTCATGAAAATTAAATATGTTAATAGATGTAGAACAGCTACAGCAGAGTCTGGCATATAATAGGTGCATTTTAAATGATAGTCATCATGTTCCTGTTAATTTTATTCCACAACTCTACATACAATACACATTTGTACAACACTCATTTGCTCACCTTTCTGTACTAAGACCTTAATTAAGACCTTAATTAAGGTCATCATATCTGTAATCTGGAATGTTCCTAGAGCAGTGATGCGAACCTATTACATGTAATTTTTTTAAAAAACTGAATTTAAAAAAATACGAATACTAAGTTTCATTTTCAGAATTATCCTTGAGCACTAGATACTTACCTGAACCCCACTACTCTGTTATAAGCCTCAAAGTCTCTTTAATATGCTCTAAAGCATCTTACACACAACAAGCACTCAAAACATTTGTCAGATTTAATTGTTGGATTTATGGTATCTCAAAAGTTCAGGAAATTGGGTCCAAAGAGGGAGTCCACTTGATTATAGCCACCTGGTAATGGTAAAGGCACTACATGATGATACCAGGAGGAATGAAAAGACAGATTAGCTTCCACTGCTGGTCTCAGGTCACTATTCAAACAAATGCATTACTTACAGACTGTCTTTGGCTTTTCCCCATCCACCTGACTGAGCCATAACTGATAGTGGGACTAACAAAGTCCTCCTACTGAAGTCTGTAGGGCAAAATGTGGGTACAAAAGGCTTCAGTGACAGAGAGGGCAATTCCTGCAACACTCTCTGGGGAAGCCCATAATCCAGAAGCCAGTCCTTTAGCATGTGGGAAAGAAAAATTCAGATCTAAATCATGCTAGAGCTCTTCAGCTGTGAATTGCTAAGGGAGCTCTCCTAAGATGGCACCCTACACATGGAGACTGTAGGGGAGCAGGAAAGAAAATCCCTGAACTGGCTGTTTACTGTTTTGATGCTGTCCCTCACATCCCATAATATTTTTTATTTATTTCATTATTTTCCCTCCTCTGACTATATATTGTTAAATAACCTGTCTTCAAGTTCACAGATTCTTCCTTCTGCTTGATCACTTCTGCTGTTGATGTTCTCTATTGCATTTTTCATTTCCTTCACTGTATTTTCAGCTCCAGAATTTTTTTGACTTTTTTGTTTTTTTCATTATCTCAATCTCTCTGTTAAATTTATCATTCTTGTCACTTATTGTTATCCTCATTTTATTGAATTGTTTCTATGCAATTTTTTTTTTGAAATTCACAGACCTTTCTTAGAACAGGCACTTTATTTTGTCCCTTGGTGATGTCATGTTTCCCTGATTGCATTTGATCCTTTTAGCCATGCACTGTTGTCTGTGCACTCAAAGAAGTAGGTACTTATTCCATCTTCACAGCCTGGTTTTGTCTGGGACCGTCATCCTTCAACAGTCATACCCCCCAGCAATTTGGGGCAGGCCCTCTGGCACAATTCTGAAGCTTGAGGCTGCTAGGACCAGTGTGGCATTGGGGTGGCCCAGGAGCCCAGCTAGGGAGAGCTGGGATCTTGTGGCCACTGAGGCCTGCCTGCCGCTGAGAGCTAAGTCCCAGAGTCACTGGAGTCAGCTTAGCAGTGATGTAGACCAGAGACAGAGTCTGCCTTAAAGGCCTAAAACTTAGAGCTGTGCCATCCCACTTAGTGCCAGGAAGATCTGGAGATGGGGCCACAGAAGCCTGCCTAGTGCTAGGTTTTACTGTGCCAGACCCAAATGTTCTGTGCTCATTTCTCTCTTTTGCCGAAGTAAACAGTATCTCTCTCTGCACTGTGCTGCCTAGGGTTTGGGGAAGGTTGATGCAGGTAATGTAAAACTGTCCTTCCTGCCCTTTTCAGTGCATCTTTTCTTGTTACCGTGCTACAACCAGGTACTGTGATATCCTACCTAGTTTCCTTAGCTCTTGTGAACATATTTTCATGCACGGATAGTTGTTCAAATTAATGCTTCTGTGGGGGATGATCGCTGGAGAGTCCTAATCTGCCATCTGCCCCTCTCCTCAGCCTACAGCTTTTTAATAACTTTTTAACCCTGGGAGACCAAAACTTACCATATGGGTATGTGTTCCTTAAAAAGAACATGTTTTATTAAATAAAACTATAAGTAGAGCCTAGAGAAAGTGGCATAGGAATGATAGAGATGTTCTGACAAATGACAGTGAACCAAGCAAACTATTTACTAAGTTTGATTTTTCCAGGAGGGAAATCAGAGTGAGAAAATGTGTGAATTAATAGCTTGATTTACTTTCAACTTTCATGAAGAAGACTGGAACATCAATCAGACATAAGTCCTCCTAAGGAGATGAGCACAGACACCCCAAACACCAAATCTCTCTTCCTCATCTTGCAGAACATAGACATGCGTGTCCACAAGGAGTGATAGACTACAGAAGAAAGGAAGTGTTTAGCCTCCATTCTTAATAGTGCCTTTCTGTGTTTAAGTTGAAATAAGCACCTAGCGTCCTAGATCCCAGATGGACACCAGCCATGAGCCTTCTTTAGCCTGCAAGGAAAAGTTTCAGTAAAAATAAAGGCACACAAGAAACATGAACATCCCCATTCCAATTTTCTGTAACTCTTAAGAGTTCATCTGGGACGTTTGGAATTTTCATGGTCAGAAAGAACAGGACACATCGCAGGTATGCTATTCCAATTTATCAAAATACAATTTATTGTCAGAGTTATGGATAAACTAAGTTTCTCTCTCTCAGGTTGCTTGAAGAGCCTGAGCCCAGGTAGAACTGGAAACTCCTTCAGAAGCAGCTCACAGCTATTGGCTGCCTGATGAACAAGAAGCTACCTTCTCCAGGCCTCTGAGTCTCAGCCTAGCATCCCACAAGCCACGAGGGGGGAGTTAAGAGTAAAATCATTGGGGAAAGGTTATAATGTAGGATGGAAATATTGTCCTAGCATGCTGAGTATCAATTAATTCTCACATAGATGAAGTTTCAGTTGGCAGGCCAACCATTTATAGCTATAAAATGGATACCAGAATAAAATTTTTTCTAATAACAATCCAAAACAGAGATGTAGAAAAGAATATTGAGTCTACCAGCTGATCACACAAGCTTACACACACTTCTCTTCTTCAACCAACCTCACCAAAATTAGAGTTAAGAGATTAAAAATGGTTTAATATCTTAGAGATCCAAATAAGTCTCTTTCTCTAAAAGTCAGAGAGACAACAGAAGAATGATAACTAATGAAATAAGGCAGAAGCGTCTATAATGTTCAGATCCATAAACAGAACCTATCTAATCTTGCAGAACTAGGCAACACTTGAGATTTCTGGAAGGACAGGGATGAGCATGTGATGAGGGGCAAGAAAAATAATCGGAAATCATCTAGGCAAGGTGACCAATCGCTAACCTCTACCATGTGCTCCCCTCCATTCTGTCAACTTGAGAGTCTCTTTCTTTCTCCCACGCCCATCATCTCAAACACCTACCAACTCACATCCACACACACAAAAAAAAATTGGAGCAATATTTTCTAAAAAAAAATGAAACTCATCAGAGAAAGAGACTCCATATTCAGACTCCAATTCATTCAATTATCATAAAAGAAAGCCCACATATTCACAGGCAGTCAGTTAATGACCTCACTCTTAATTATAAATAGACAATTATGGGTTACCAGTTATATAAAGAAAGCCTCTAACAAGAAAGAGCACAAACAAACTGAATAAATGGGGGTGGGAGGAATAATCCTGGAGAAAACACAAACAAGACAGGCAATATCAAAGAATTTCAAAAATTCCAAAGAGACTCGAGAAAATACTAGATTCACAACACAAAAAGAGACTGCTATGAAAAACGAATAAGTAGAAAATACCCTGTTAATTGTAATTTGTTTTTAAAATTAAAAAATAAATAGGAAGCTAAATCAAGGAAGATTCTCATTTCTCATAAAATCATGGCTTGGTTTTAGAATTTGAAGTCATCACAAAATGTGCTTTCATATAAAAAGAAGAAAGGAAAAATAACTGGTACTCTACAAAGGAATAGGAATCAGAATGGCGTTGGACTTTTAAAGAGCAAGTGTGGAAAACTGAATGAAAGCCTCATATAAATAAGGTTCGTCATTTGCTTTTTTTCATTTACTTTATTGCCATCAAATCTTTCCATGACCATAAACATACATTTCTGTATATTTTTAAATATCTTCATTTAACATCCTTGTACACAGTTTAGGCATTTGTCAAGTTGTTTTTAGACACATAACTCTTAGGCCAAAGGATTTATACCTTTTAAATAAGTAAATTCTTTTTTTTTTTTTTTTTTGAGCTGGAGTCTCACTCTGTCGCCCAGACTGGAGTGCAGTGGCCGCTCCCAGCCACCGCAGCCTCGACCTGCTGGGCTCCAGCGATCCCTCAGCCTCAGCCTTCCAAGTAGCCGGAATTACAGGCACGCGCTACCATGGCCGGCTAATTTTTTGATTTATTGTAGAGATGAGGTCTCGCTTGCCCAGGTGGGTCTTGAACCTGCAGGCTCAGGCAATCCACTCACCTCAGCCTCCCAAAGTGCGGGATTACAGGCTGAGCCACCGAGCCCGGCGGATTTATACCTTTTTAGGACTTATGAGAACAGATGTTCTGACTGACCTCCCAGTTACAATGATTTGCTCTCCCACTGCTAGCCCATGACTGTGCCAGGCAGCCACAGCCACACCTTTGCCAACTCTGGCTATTGGCATCCACTTCCAGTGCCGCTGATTTACTGACTCAAAATAGACCATAACTCGGCCAGGGCTTTGTCTGGGATGTTCTATCCAAGACAACTGTTAAGTGCACTTAACATCTTTGAGAACAGCAACAATGATGATTGATGGTGATGATGATGACAACGACGACGACCACAGCCACAAACACTTAGAGCAATTCCTTTGTTCTAAGCATCTCATGTCTGTTCTATAATTTAATTGACGCAAGCCTTAATAAGGAAATATTATTATTATCATCTCCATTTAGCAGATGAGGAAGCAGAAGTACAGAGACGTTATTTAAATTCTCCAGACCTAAAAGCTAAGAGGAGGGAAAACTAGAATTCAAATACATGTAGTCTGGTTCTAGAGTCCTTCAGCATCTATCTCACCTCCTCAGGTACACAGGCACCATAAAGAGAAAGGCAACAGGAAAGGCCATTGAACATATATATGCAAGGCTCTGGCTTCCGGGATCCACCACTTGGAAGTTGTGTCTTTGATTCAGATGCTTAATCTCTGTGAACGCTTTTGTTTTCTCCGTGAAGTGGAGACAATACTTAAAACTCACTGGGGTGATGTTGGAAAATGTACGAACATGGCACATCGTAAATTCTTGATAAATAGAAGTTATTTCCAGATGTCTCAAATATTAGTTTCTTTTGGTATTCCTGTTGATGCCAACTTGAAAATTATCATGATGCTGTACAGTCCAAACTCTCTGTAAATAAAAAGCTGCCCCCAAAAGAACAATTTTCCAGAGACATACCAAAAGATGAAATAAAAGCATCCATCACCTTAAAAGAAATCAGTGCGGATATATAGTATTATATAGCGTTCTTAATGTCAAATCTATAAGCTTTAAGACTATGCTGTTAGCCGGGCTCGGTGGCTCAGCCTGTAATCCCAGTGCTTTGGGAGGCTGAGGTGAGTGGATTGCCTGAGCCCGCAGGTTCGAGACCCGCCTGGGCAACTTGGCGAGACCTCATCTCTACAACAAATCAAAAAATTAGCCGGGCGTGGTAGCGTGTGCCTGTAATTCCGGCTACTTGGAAGGCTGAGGCGGAAGGATCGCCGGAGCCCAGCGGGTCAAGGCTGCGGTGGCCAGGAGCGGCCACTGCACTCCAGTTTGGGCGAGAGTGAGACTCCAACTCAAAAAAATATATATAATATGTATGTATATATATAATTATTATTAATAATAATTATAATTATTAGTCCAATATGTGCAATAATTGCTGTAATAACAATACAGAAATAGACATTTACCTATTACCATATGTTATTATATATGCTGTTATATTACCATAATGCTGACTATGTCTCTACAGAAATTACCTGACAGAATCTAGAAAAGTCCATAAAACAGATGGTGCTTGAAAACCTACAGAATAACAGTCCCATCTATACTTTGAAGACACTTGGGAGTAATAATGTCTTCACAGAATAGCGTAGTATTAAACAAAAACAGATCCTATCTATTAGTGGAAATATTCTAGTTAAACTGAGATAGACCTGATGTAGGGCCCCCAGTTTTTGTGAAGATTAGAGGCTACTTTCTATTTCCTTCTACCTTTAAAAAAAAAAGAAAAAGGCAGTCTGAAAGTGAAGCATTAGAAGAGAGGGGAAGAAAGGCTCGTGCCAACCTCCCACACCCTTTCTTGTATAAAAATCCAAAATCGGAGAGGAAGAAAAATGGCATCACACAATCAACAAGCTTGTGCCGTAGTAAATCACAATCTTTCTACTAGAAAATTCCTCATGGAAGAAAAGTATTTAAGAACTTTTCTTTTAAGACTGGTACGAGTTCAAATTCCAGTGCTGCTACTTACCAGCTGTGAAATCATGAGCAAGTTAATTATCTTAAGTCTCTGTTTCTTAATCTGCAAGTGGGGATGGTAAGAGAATCTGCTTCATGGAGCCTTTCAGAGAATTAAACAAGGTAACGCCCTGCACAAACAGTGCTTACAGGTGCCTTATCCTATAGGAGCAAGCCACATATTTCTGATATCCCAACAGCCGACACTACAGCTGTACCCAGTAACCATCATTTTGCTTTCTGACACTCAAACATCCACATCTATAAACGTCTCACACAATCCCCTGGACCTGGTCATACCTGGAGGTCAGTGAGGGCAGTGTTTGCTGCCATTGTGGGGTACAATGGAGTACAATTAAAAAACTGTGGGGATGTGAACTGGTGTCCCCTTCCCCCCAAATCATAGTACAGATTCGAGGTCAATCTAGAGAATGAGTTTCGGGGGTAGAGGAAATCATCCCGTCCACAATCCATGCCTCCAATTCTAGTAGAGACTAAAGTCTTCGGTTATCATCTAAATAACATTTTCCTTAAGCGTTGGTTCAAGTTCTCCATCCCAGCAAATCACAAAGAGGAGAAAGAAGAGCCGGCAGGGGATATTTATAGGTCATTGACTTGGTGTGTGGCCAAAGGATTTTTTTTAACTGACGTCTCTGCCAAAGGAACTATCTGTGGATTCTCTTAATGGTATCTTAAAGCTTTTTAAAATAACAAGTGAAACTGAAAAAAGAAAAATAGAGGCATCAAAACACTTATACCGAACTACTCTCTTAAGCTCATCCACTATATAAAATCTCTAGACTGAAAACTATTTTGTTTTCTCCAGATTCAAAGCAAAAATTTAGAAAGCAAAACCTCAAAAAAGAGGGCGGGGGATGGGGGGGAGTGGGCAGCTCAGGAGGTAGATGGAGGAAATACTAGTAACCTGACAAAAGACCTGTCCAGCTGCTGGTTAGTTATACCAGCAGAATGACATAGATGGGCCCCTCACCGGCTGGGCCGTCTTCTGCCCCTGCACAATGTGGCCTGGCCCACAGAGGCCCTCTCCGTGCTACCTTCCTGCAAAATTGCTCATGATAAGAAAATGCGGCCTTTATGAAGGAATCATTTAAATTGTGTAAAATAGATATTTTTCAAAGTGTCTTGAAGGGGGAGGCAGAAAAGCTAAATTCTCCATAATCTTAAAAAAAATCTCATGCAATGTTAGCAACTGACCAACTACTCCTCAAATTCCATATGTATCAGGAGAAGGAGCTAAGAAACATACAGTTCTCTGAAACGTTTCCTGGACTCTTTCCTCTTTTTCCACAAAAATAGAACTACTCTTTTTTCCTTTCTTCTCTTTTGATGAGGATGAAGATTATATAGGAGATTTGGCAGCCTAAATGAACGCATGAGAAAGCCAACAGTATATGAGTAGCTAAAGGAAGCAGATCGCCAAGATCCTTCACTTAGGAGGATTTCAAACTTTGGTGCTAAAGCTTCCAAATCATAATCATCATCATCACTAAAAGTTCCATCTCACCAGGAGCTGAGGAATTCAGTCTCGCTGGCTACCAGTTAAGGACTCCAAAGAAGAAGAGTTCCTTGGCAGCCATTCTAGGCTGGCCACCCAGGAAAATCCAAGGCTCCTGCCCCCGCAAACCAAAGAAAAGAGGAAGCAGAATTCCATGAAGCCTGGAAGAAGCCTCACAGATCCAGGGCTGTGGGAGGGCAAGTGACAACAGCAGTGCCCAGCACCCCACGAGGGTTCTGGAAGCCCTGGTAAGCTGGCTCTGTGGCACCGGAAATTGTTTCCTGGAACACTGCCTCACGCCAGGGTGACATGATGAAGTCAGGCAGCGTGGCCTCGCACGGGAATGCAAGCAACCATCCCCAGAACCATGTGGAAGAACTGTCTCCAGCCTGCCTCACAGGTCTCCCACAAGCCCCAAAGGTTCTTCCAGGTGGCAGTAACTGGAGTAACTTGTAAGAGGGAGCTGTAGCACCACTTCACTTGTAGAGACTGATTGGCCATCTCATCTCTAGAAGCAAAACTTTCTGGATTTCACCATCATTTGCTCATATCCAATGAGAAGTAGCAGCAGCATCGGGGAGCTTGTTCACGAACGCAAATGCTCAGACTCACCCCAGACCTATAAATCTGAAAGTCTGGAAGGGGGACCCAGAAATGTGTGTCTGAACAAGCCCTCCTGTTCAGGATCCTGATGCACACTAAAGTTTGAGAACCACTGAACATTCTAGAGCAACACAACTTCATGAAAAATTAGCCTTGAAAACGACATCTGGATGTTGGGAACAGATATGTGCCTGAACAGGAGAAACCCTCTCTGTGCACAGCAGGTTTCGACACTGACATTATTTTATTCCATAGCTCTTTGCCAAGAAATGTCCTCTCACATACAGCATTTTAAAAAGAGCAACCTATTGCAGGTAGCCAGTCCCAAACAAATCCCCAAACAAAACCCCTTGCCTTTGAAGTTTCCTTTAAAACTGCACGTTTCTTAAGGGGCCTGCCTTTTGCACATTTTTATTAACACCGGGAGCAATACAAATCCTCCTCGAGCTCTAGCCAATACAGTATTAATTGTATTACTTATTAATACAATAATAAGTAATTCTAAGAGCACGCACTCAAATTAGTAAGATCTGGTTTCCTGTAGATTACAAGGGGGAAGGGAGGGAACTCAGAGAAAATGTGCATTGACTCAAAGGCAGAAGGAGGCAGCAAATTTATTCTGAACAGATGCCAAGACTTTGCCACAGGCTTACAGTAAGAGAAATTGAGAGCTGAGAAAATTATTTTAAAAACCTCCTTTTCTTGAGAACTAAGTTAATCATAGCCCTGCTTTAAGATATTAGGTAAATACTTTTTTCAATGGAAGACACAGGCAAACACAGAATATTAGCATGAAATGAGCCTGAAATTACTTAAAGGATGCAGACTATTTATCTTCCATGGACAGAAACCACCTATCTTCATTCATAAAATTCAAGCACATAATTTTTTGATAAAACTGTTTTCTTTATAAGCTGTCGATAATGTATTATCATTTCTACCCAAGACTAAAACAAACACACCAGCCATTGAAATTCCTCAGCAATACTCAGGCTGCAGAATTTGTTAGCAGTGGGCATATAATGTCAGTTTGCCTGACTTCAACCACGTTTATCCAAAGAAAAAGAGGATGAAAAGGTAAGCGTGTAGAGGAGGTGTGACAGAGTGGAAAGTGATGATGTGTTCTGAAGCAGAATTTGACTCAAATGTCTGCAGTTCTATGGTTATGACTATCTGACACTCAGGGCTGTTTTGTCACCTAGAAAATAAGGGCTGTGGTGTGGTATAAATATGCTCACGTGTGTACAACAGTGCCTGTAAGACTGTAATCACTAAGTACAAATAATCATCAGAGGCCATTTTTATTTCCAATCAATTCGTTAGCTGCTAATAAAACCAACCCTTATTCCTCCATTCTCTCTTTCATTATTTGGCAAATAAGAAGGCTCTGGCCCGGTAGTTCTCAGCTCTGACTCAACATTGTAATCACCTGGAGAGTTGTGGGTTTTTTATTAACTGTCATCTCACCACAGAACAGCCGGATCACAGTGTCTGGGGGTGGGCCTCAGGCACTGGTGATTCTGATCCATTAGGAAGATTGAGAAACACTATTCCAAATGGATTGTTGGGGCAAATTGGTTTATCTTGCACTCAGTCATTTGGTGGACTGGCCTGCTTCGTCCTGAAGGATACGAAGTAGTTTTGTTCTATCTTAGCATTCCTGGAAGATGTCTAGTATACCCTATGGTTATGGAAGAGAAATAAATAAATACGGAAGAGAAGTAACATAGTTCAATATTTCCTGGTTGGCCTTTGGCAAGGAGAGGGGAATGCATCTGATGATGAGCATTGAAACAGCACATCTGAAATAACTGAGGTGGAAGAGACAAAGCGAGAGAAGCTGGGTTAGCTGTCATTCGTTAAAAGCTTCCTCTTCTCCTCCTCCTCCTCCTTCTCCTCTTCCCTCTTCATCCAGCCCTGTAACAGACACCCAAAGAATCCCTGCTATAGCGCTTAGAACACCAACTGAAAATATGACAGTTCATTAATGCCTTGACTCAGTACAGTATACGGAAATTCAATGGAGGAGGACCGATTCGGGTATCTCGGCAAGAAGCTTAGGTCGTCCTGTACTTCTCCACAGCTTAAGTCACTCTTTCATAGACTGCGAATGCAAGAGTAAACACTGTAAATTGAAACCAAATTGTAGAGGCAGAAATATCACCTTGGAGAGCAAACAGGTGTTTAATGTTGTTGTAACATCACCTGGTACCAAATACAAGCCACGGTCATGCAAGGAACCTCTATTTAAACAATGTCATTTATGACACAATGTTGTAGTTTGAAGAGTTCTGTGTACATTGTTCTAGTGATGGAGACCTCCTGTAATGATCAATTGCTGTAAAAGCTTATGACACTAGAATTTACTCCATGTATTCATATCTGTCTTATGGCTTATTGTTGGTACGATGGTTTATATGATGCCAAGTCTTTGGTCAGAAAAGTTGCTGCCTTCACAATGTTGTTCTCATAGAAAAACATAAATCACTTTGTGGTACTGTTTCCAGGAATATTCTGAAGTAGAAAGCAGGGGTTTCCTCTACAGTCCTCAAGACAAATCAAGATGATTCTGGGTATTATATGCTGTTACACATCTTTTTGTTTTTCTTCTCCTCCCCACTAGGCTAACTCAAAGACTCAAAGAAAAACACAAAAAAACACAAACTCAAAACCGACAAATTTTCTCATTTTCATTGTCAAGAAAGTCCTCACCTCAATCTAGTATACGATGTCAAGTCCTACTTTTATCATTGACCCTTTCAAATTAAATGTATCTAAATTTCAAATGCATTATGTCTAAAATATGGCTTAAATATATCTAATCAATTATTTTTTGCAGCCTTTCCTCTGTTTTTAACTCAAACTTGAATAAACACATGTAAGAAAGTCACCCCAGCTGTGCAGAGCCTGAGTCCAATAGGATTCTCCTGTGCCTGTCGGTTTTAACCTGCAATAATGGCTTTGGTCTTTCCTAAAAATTTCCTCCAAGTCATGTTTTATGAATAATCTGAAACTTTATTGGGAATTTTACCTATATTTCATCATGATATGGTATTAAAAGATCATAAGTTCTGATTTCAAACAAATCTAGTACAATAGCAGAATAAGGTCTTGAGAGTTGCTCAATATTTTATTCAAAATCAGTATTCACAGTACTGACAAAACTACTTAAGATTATAAAAGTCAGTGAACTTTCTCCCTTACATTTCTTCTCTTCTAGGTCATTAACAGCCTTCAAATGATAACTTGCTCGAAGATGGGTTAATAAATTTAATCAACTGAACAACATTCAGCTTAAGAATCTGTCCCTGGATATTGGTACTAAAACATACCAAAATCAAAAGTCAAAATATTGTATTAGTTAACCGGAAATTGTTTTGATATGTACGCAGGAACAAATTGTTCAATAGATGCTCGAAGTGAATGCTAGAACCAGGCTAAAGTAGGCACCGCAAAATGGACAGCAAAGTTTGGGCAGAATGGTCAGCTGAACAATCAATGGAAGAATGTGACCCACAGAAATAAACTGTTCAACTGGCCCCACAGTTTCAAAACCACATTGGTGTCTTACCATCCACCATAAGTGTTGGTGATGCGGGAACATTCAAGAGTCATGAATAGCAAATTACACTGCTTCAAGAAGTCAATGGCTAGTAGATATGAAGTACTGACAATAACAGTTTGCAGTATATCTTCAAATAGATGTCTATTCCTTGGGAGAGGTGACATGAAACAAAATTTTTGCAGAAATAATACTATTAAAACTAATTTGAATTTGACCCACATAGGTTGATCACAATTGAAGAAATCTGACCCACAGGGACAAACTTCAACTGATGCAACAATGTAAGTAATAGTGTATACACTGTCCTTCTAGGCATTCATTCAAAAACAGTAGTAGTTCAAGAGGCATAACGGGAAGCCTCACAAACAGCTCAGCAGCTCAAGAAGTAGACAAAAGAAGAGTGAGAAGTAAAGCATAGTAAAGAATGTTCTGGATTTGGAGTTAAGGCCACCTGGTGCTGCAATGACTAATGGTAAGTCCCTGCCTCTAACGTAGACATTAAATCTCTCTTGGCCCTTGAAAATACCTGCAAAAAGAGAATATGAGAATGGTGTTCTTTCTGACTTCTTCATACCTTCAAAAGGCTATGTATGGTTCTATGCTAACTTGGAGTTTGGTTTTAGTAAGGTCTTAGAAACTTTTCATCTTTCCAGTTAAAAATGTTCATCTCCGGTAAATGTCACTACCGATCTGAGATCCTGCCATGACATTCCAGACATGAGACAGGAGAAAATGTGACTGACTGATGCAGCTTCTATTCCTAGCCTCTCGCTAGCCTGACTTTGCCAGGAGCCAGTTCAGTTCTGGAACACTTCGAAAAACATGTCTTTACCACTAAGTTTCTAGAACAGGGATTCAAATTTAAAGTGTAAGGGAAGGCCTCAGTTTAGATTTGAGCCCAGACATATGACTTCTCACCTAGCACTTCCAATACCATTCATTTGGGCCTCGGTTGATTCCTGTGCACAGGGGAAAACAGCAAATCATGTTGACAAATGCTGTCAGATTTTAGAAGGGTAATGTTTTGTTTGTTGGTTGGTTGATTGGTTTAAGCATGATTTATTAAGAGGACAGAAAAGCTCCCACAGTGGGAGGGAACCCAAAGGGGCTGCCCTAGCAGGGTAATGTTTTAAAGACAGGAAATAGAAAAGGATGGAAAAAAGAGCTTCTGGCATTTTGGGCTCTTGGGAAGTCATGTACTACCTTTCCCATCAAGGCTAGATCTTGGGTCTTGCTGCAACTTGTCATTCTCAGGTGCTCAAAAATATCTACGGATGAATGATGATCACAAGGGAAGTGTCAACCTTTAAGTCTGGTAAAATTTCAGCAGGGGGAAACGTGATATGTGGGAAGAGGCTCAAATCCAAGCCAAACCAGATTTGAATCCTACCACCACCACTAACTACATGGTCTGAGACAGGTTACCTGATCATCTGTGATATAAGGAAATAATAATTTTTGTACAATAATAACAATTTTGCATATACATTGATTTTTTTCATCGATGTTATTTTGAGTATTAAATGATATATGACATGCAAAGGACTCAGTATAGTGCCTGGCACATAATAGGTATGTATTAGAAATGACGAGATTATTATGTATCAAAATTTTATTAACAAAACTCAAGGGTCAGGCGTGGTGGCTCAAGTCTGTCATACCAGCCCTTTGGGAGGCGGAGGCGAGAGGATTACCTGAGTCTGAGGGTTTGAGACCAGCCTGGGCAATTTGGTGAGACCTCATCTCCACAATATATCAAAAAACTAGCCAGGCGTGGTAGCTCACGCCTGTAGTTCTGGCTACTTGGAAGGCTGAGGGGGAAGGATCACCTGAGCCTAGCAGGTCGACACTGGGGTGGCCATAAGCGTGCCACTGCACTCCAACCTGGGTGATGGAGTGAGACTCTGACTCAAAAAAAGAAAACTTAAATATGCTGGACATCAGATCCTATTTACCCACAACTAATTCTATCATGGGCTACCTTGAAGCCTCCCACAGTAATCTTTGCCTTTGTAATTTGTCAGACCTTATCTTTAAGAAAAGAAAAAAGACAATCTCCACAGAAGATAGATACTATATATTTTTCTCCATCTGAAACTTCCAAATTCTCATTTCCATAACTGTTGAAGGAACAGCACTGTAAGCATGAAGCTCATAAATTTATAGAGATAAAAAACGTTGTGACAAAGTATTGTGGACTTTATGGAAAGAGTTAATTCAATGAAAACAGCTAGAAAAGTAGGCAGGGAGGAAAGAATTATATTTGATGGATTCCATGACAAGTCCACAGAACCAAAAATGATCTGTCCTCTTTCTATGTTAGCCTATCCATACCATAAACACTCCAGCTATTTTCTTAGAATTCCATTTTAATGTGCCCACTGTCTTTTTAGCAATGACTTCTTGCAATTTTTTTAGTATTGGTGTAGAGATTATGATGTACATCCCTAACTTTTCACAATCTACTTAGAATTAATATTGTGTCACTTCACAGAAAATTAACAATCCTAAAGCCACACATTTCATTCAATGCACCCTCTACCCTCACCACAGCTCTGCACTTTACGCTATGGTTGTCATATGCATTATACCTACAAACAGAAAAGCCCCATAAAATAATGTTAGAATTTTTGCTGCAGATCATGTGTACTTTAAATAAACTGAAAGAAAATGTAATTGCTCTTATGTACACAGCTATGTATCACTTCTGATACATCACTTCTTGAAAAATCCAGGCTTCCCTCTCATATTCTCTCCCTATATCTTCAAGAACTTTATCATTTCTTGTAGTGCAGATTTACTAGTGCTAACATTTCTTATGTTTCTTTTTATTTAAAAATGTATTTGCTTCTATTCTTAAAGCATATTTTCACTGGACATACATTTCTGGTTGGACTTTAAACTTTAAACACATTATTCAACTCTCTTCTGACTTTCATAGCTTCAGATAGAAGTTCATGATCATTTGAGTCAGATATTCCATATGTAGCATGCCATTCCCCTCTGACTGCTTTCAATATTTTCCCTTTATCTTTAGTTTTTAGCAGTTTGACTATGAGTGCTTTGGTAGGGCTTTTTCTTTTTTTTTTTTTGAGTTGGAGTCTCACTCACTCTGTCACCCAGACTGGAGTGCAGTGGCCGCTCCCGGCCACCACAGCCTCGACCTGCTGGGCTCCGGTGATCCTTCCACCTCAGCCTTCCAAGTGGCTGGAACTACAGGCACGTGCTACCATGGCCGGCTAATTTTTGATTTATTGTAGAGATGAGGTCTCGCCAAGTTGCCCAGGCGGGTCTCGAACCCGCAGTCTCAGGCAATCCACTCACTTCAGCCTCCCAAAGGTGTGGGATTACAGGCTGAGCCACCGAGCCCGACTGGTAGGGCTTTTTCATATTTATCCTATTTAGGTTTCATTGAGCTTTATGAATTTGTAAACTTATGTTTTTCATTAAATTTGGAAATATTTTGGTAATGATCTCTTCAGTAATTTTTCTGTCCCATTCTTTCTCCTTTCCTTCTGAAACATTAAACACATATTAGACTTTAATTCGGTCCAAAAAGCTTAGGATTCCATTCACTTTTTTAGATATTTTTTCTCTTTTTTTAAAAAAACAGAATTAATTTCTATTGATTTATCTTTAGGTTTACTGAATCTTTTCCCCATTACCTCTCTTCTATTGATTAAGTCCATGCAGAAGGTTTTAAAAATTCAGACATTATATCTGAAATTTCCCTCTTGTTCTTTTTTTAATTTTCTATTTTCCTGATGAAATTCCCTATATTTTCATTCATGTGTACAAAAATATCTTCCTATATCTCAATTATAATAGTTGCTTTAGAATCATTATCCAATAACTTCAATATCAAGATTGTTTTCTATTGACTTTCCCGTGAGACTGGGTCACATTTTCCAGGTTCTTTGTAGGTAAAGTAATTTCAGATTTTATCCTAAACATCATAGATATTGTTGTGGAGACTGTATTCTGCTGCATTCCTTTGAACAGTGTTAATCTTTATTTTAACAGGCAATTAGCTTTGTTAAACTGCAGACTCTGTCTTGTCTGCAGTAGACAACAAACCAATACCTAGACCAGTCTTTTATCATTAAACGTGCTGCTCTGAGTCTGTCCGTACATGGTTCAAAAGTCAGCCAGTGACCTGGGCAGAATTTACACTCACAACCTGGGACTGCCCTTGTCCGACCCTCTCCTTTTTGGTTTTCCCTCTTCTCTGGTGCCTGCAGTCTCCCCAGACTCTGTCTTCTTCATACGGCATGCTACATATGGAGTATCTGACTCAAATGATCATGAACTTCTATCTGAAGGCAAGAAAGATAGCCGTTTTTATCACAACTCCAGCCACTCTGTGCCATTCCACAACTACAGCCTGCTAGAAACTCACAGATGCAAAGACAGACAACCCACCCCACTCAAGTCCCTTCTTCCAGGTGCCCACTACTCTGGAATACTTGCCCCTTTTGTTTCACTCCCAAGAATCTTCAGGTGGCTGCTTTTTTTGTATTTTGTCCTGAGTTTACTGTTGTTATCTTTGGGAAGATTAGTGCGTGCAAAGCTTACTCCGTCCTACTATAAGCGGAAACCACAAATATTTTGATTTTTTTAAAAGGTATATCTATATATATCAAGAATCAAACTTTAAATGGTAAACTGTAAGTGGCCAAGTCTTCCTATGTACACAGAAGTCTCATTTTACCTCGACTTACCAAAGTCACACTGGGTCTACCTACTATGGCAAATAAGTATCTTCTATTGTGCATTTTCACTAATCCTCAAGTCACATCTGGTCTCCATTTAGTAACTGCTTCTTCCCAAAGGGCAGGATGTATACCACTGGTAAACTAGATGACTTCAGGCAGCTGACAAACAACATTAAGTTGTTCTGAGTCATATAACTATGGGGAAGTTACTTCCAATTCCTCTGATTCTGTCAAGGAATAAATCTCAATTTGGTGCTAATATGCCTTTAACACCTTTCTAATAGTGACTAGTTTCCCCTTTTCAACATAGAGACAGCAGGTCTCATGTGAATACCTTCCAGACAGTAGCAACTAGCTAGAAATGAATAACATTATTTCCACTCAAGGTACTTTTAAAGTCAGTTATTTGTAGGGATACAGCTTTCCACTTGCCATAATGATATAAAATTTTGTTTTCAAATCAAAATTCACAAAAAGCGAATTGTTTAAAGAAAAATGACAGTACATGTCATGATAAGAATGTGAAAAAGATTTGTGGTCGAGTAGATTATTCTAGTTGCTGTAATAGATATATCTCCACCCCAAATTTCAGTAGCTTAATAAAACAGAGCTTGTTTCTTATGCATGAAAATGCCAATAATGTTATTCAGGTGTTTCTAGATTGTGGTAGTTTTCCATGTGTTCATTCGGGGACTAAGGAGGACAAAAATCTGTGCCTTCTTCAACACGGATTCCAAGATTACTTTGAGCAGGTCTGGCCAGCACACAGGGAAGGGAGAGAGGAGTGGAAAAAAAAGAATGGCAGACAGCGTGGGTGGTTTGACGGGCCAGACTTAGAAGAGATGTATATCCTTCTGCTCACATTCTTCTGGCTGGAACTCAGTCTATGGCCACACTTAACTGTGAGGTTGGGCAGGAAATGGGTCTAGCTCCGGAGAGAGTTCCGTGAGCATAAAGCTTGGGAGACTATGTGCTAGATTATGTGCCTTCATAGGAGGAAGAGGGAGCCACCATTTCTCAGAAACCTTCCTTCATTTTGTAAGGATGTCTTTGGGTATTAATGTTTGTCCTTCCTGTTTGCCTTCTAGACCCCGGTGTCAGGCCTCCACCCAGGAAATGCAGAGACAGGCAGGCAGTTCTCAGAAATATTCTATCCACTTTGGTAGACTTCCACATGAGAACCTGGGCTGCTCACCCAGCACCAAGCTGCCAAAGTCTCCATCCCCTAACTGTGCTTTCCTTCCTAGTGGTTTTATAGTCACAAATTACTAATTCTGCCTCTCACCCTCTCCACAAAGTATTTGTTTTCTGAGAGTTCAATTAGCTAACTTGAAAAAATAATCAGTGTTAATGTTGATTGAAAGCTCTTCCTTCCCTCCTTCCTTCTGTCCATCCCTCCATCTTTCTTGCCTCCTTCATTCTCTCCATCCCTCCCCCTCTTTCCTCCCCTCCCTCCTTCCCTCCCTTCCTCCCTTCCTTCTCTCCTCCCTGCCTTCTGTACAGGGAAATTAAGAACAGTTTACACTGTGGCTTCCTGGAGTCCACATTGTTGTTTTGAATCTGCCTTAGCAAGATGCAGCCATTGCAGCTCCTGGCCTGGCTCACCACAGAACAGGAAAGGACACCCATCTGGGAAAGTGGGGACCCCACAGATTCTACTGCTTGAATATATCTGGCCCAGTCCTATTTGGCCACCACCACCCAAAAGAGGGTGCCAGCTCTTTTTTTATTTTTTTAAATATTGTCCATATTTTTTTTTAGTTGAAATCTCACTCTGTCGCCCAGGCTGGAATATAGTGGCATGCTCACGGCCACTAAAGCCACGACTGGCTGGGCTCAGGTGATCCTTAAACCTCAGCCTTCCAAGTAGCTGGAACTACAGGCATGTGCCACCATGCCCAGTTAATTTTTTTTTTTTTTAATTGTAGAGATGAGGTCTCACCAAGTTGCCCAGGATGGTCTCGAACCCATGGGCTCAGGCAATCCTCTCATCTCGGCCTCCCAAAGTGCTGGGGTTACAGGCATGAAATGCCCTCCCCTGGATCTTCCCTTGATCCCCAGAGATCACAGAGGACCTAATGAAGTCTGAGGACTAGGTCTCAGCTCAGTAAAGGTCATCTAAATCAAATTAGTGATTCAGCACCATTGAGATATTAGCAGTCACTTAAACTGTGTTCTATATACTCTAAAAACAGTATATTTTTAAACAATTGAGAACAGTAAGTGTCAAATCTTTTGTTTACTCAAAAAATGCTGTCATTAGAAAGCCAACTCCTTGAATTTTGTCAGAGCACAGTGGAAGATACCCATGGACTTAAACCTTCCCCTACCTGGGACCTGGGCTTGATCCCCACTGTTTTAAATTCCTGAAATGGCAGAAGTGTGTAAGCAGATAGGCATATGGACTAATGGAACAGGAAAAAGATTCCAGAAGCAAAGCCTCAATTTCTCAACCAACTCATCTTAGACAAAGCCTCCAACAACAACCACTGGGTAGAGGAGGACATGTTCAGTAAATGGCACTGGGGAAACTGGCTGACCACAGGCAGAAGATTAAAACAAGACCCCTACCAATCAACATCCACAAAAGTCTACTCTAAATGGATCAACCCTAAATGTATATAAGAACCTTAGAAAATGCAAGAGACACCCTTAAGGAAATTGAACTGGCAACCAATTCCTGATCAAAACCCCAAGTGCCTATGCCATGAGAGATAAGATAGACAAGTGGGTCCTCATCAAACTGACAAATTGTGCAAAGCAAAAGAAACCATCAAGAAAGCGGGGAGATACCCCTCAGAATGGGAAAAAATATTTGCTAACTGTATATCTGACAAAAGCCTAATATCCAGGATCTACTAGGAACTCACACATGCCGAAAGGAAAAAAGCAAATAGCCTCATTAAAAAGTGGACAAAAGATATCAATAGACACCTCAAAAGAAGACATATGGGCAGCCAACAGACACATGAAAAAATGCTCAGCCTCACTCATCATCAGAGAAATGCAAATCGAAACCACATTGAGATACCACCGAACCCCAGTAAGAATGGCCATCATTAATAACACAAACAACAAGTGCGTGCCTGTAATTCCGGCTACTCAGAAGGCTGAGGTGGAAGGTTGAGGCTGCGGGGGAGGGAGGTGCCTCTCCCGGCCACCGTACTCCAGTCTGGGCGACAGAGTGAGACTCCAAATCAAAAAAAATAACAATAATAAAACAAACAACAGGCCAGGCTCGGTGGCTCAGTCACTGCACTCCAGTCAGGGCGACGAAGTGAGACCCCAACTCAAAAAAATAAAATAAAATAAAATAAAATAAAATAAAATAAAATAAAAACAACAACAGATGCTGGCGAGGATTCGGAGAAAAAGGAACACTTCTGGCCGGGCTCGGTGGCTCAGCCTGTAATCCCGCGTCTTGGGAGGCTGAGGTGAGTGGATTGCCCGAGCCCGCGGGTTCGAGACCCGCCTGGGCAACTTGGCGAGACCTTATCTCTGCAATAAATCAAAAATTAGCCTGGCGTGGTATCTTTTTTGTAGAATGACTTGAGTTCCTCCAGGTATTTTCTCAGTATGGGGATACCTGGGTCATATGGAAGGTCAATATCTAGTTTTTTAGAAACTGCCACACTGTTTTCCAAAGAGTTTACACTAGTTTGCACTCCCACC